>SMJT01000193.1:0-93449 GCA_004349715.1 Crucihimalaya himalaica
AGAGAGAGATTTTGAATTGTTAGATCTGAATTGATTGTATGGCGAATAATTTTTCTATAGAGGCTTTTTTTTTTCCGCCCACCCCTAGACTTGGGGAAATTTGCAATGGCACGTATATTATTGGGCTCCGCGAACAAATCTGATTTTAGGTTGTTTGATTGCCAGAAGGTGATTATTGCCTGATCTAGTGTTTGGTGAGCAAAGCCTATTCGCAAGGAATTTGGTTTAGGGATTTTGTGAACAATGAACTTGAACTTTTATGTTTTTAATTCATAGAGATTGCAAGAGGAATTTGGAATTCTAGTTTAGGCATAGATAGTTTCGCACGACGACGTAGGTTTACTTTACATCTGTGTTTCAAGTTTGAAAGCGGAGCTTAATTCATTCCTGACAATTAAATTATTTTTGATAATTCTGATGTACCTGCAAGTTTCCCTAAGCCTAGCGCTTTCCTCCATTGATTTATATCCTTGATTTAATTGTTTTGTCATTCTTAATTTCATCTATTTTGCTTAGCTTAGTTCATATTTCTGAGTCTATTGAGTGTCATCTTGAGTCTTTGTGGTTCGACCCCTAAAATACTGTAGCGACTGCTTTGAATACTTTTAGGGTATTAGTTTTGAGCATATCAAAATCTGAATCTAATAACAACGTTGCATGCTAACTCTCAAACCTCATGGTTTAGCCATCTTTAACCATATATAGCCTTCCTCATTTATGCGTCTCGACTCAAAAGTGTGTGTGATTCAACAATTTAGCTTTTATATCTGAATCTTATAGTTTTGTAGTTAAACATAGGAGTGGGCATAAAAACCATAACCCAAAAAATCGAACCAAATCGACCTGAAATAAGTGGTTTAGTTTGGTTATACCTTTACCTGATAATCCATTTAGTTATCATATTTCAAAAGTCAGTGTTTTTAATTTTTTTTAGTTTTTTACGTTTTATTTTCATATCTTCTAATTTTTATAGGTTTGATTCAAATTTAAGATTTGAGTTTATTGACTTTATTCTTGATTTAAGATAGGATTCTATTCTTTGAAATATAAAATAAAGTTATTTTTGTTAGATGACTCTTGTATATTATATTTGAAGATTTAGTAAAACCGTAAAGCATGAAAAAACCAAAAAAAGAAACCAAACTTAACCAAACAGAACCATAACCAACCGAAAAACCACCATACACCCACCAACTTAAATTTAAACATGATATTTTTCTCTTTCCAAATCTCAATATTTCGAAACTAATCTAAATCTAAATCTAATTTTGATTAACCTAAAGTTCAATATATAACAAAGTTTGACTAGAAATCTGAATCTAATAACAATGTTGCATACTAACTCTCGAAGCTTATGACTTAGTTAATTCCATATTTAACCATGCACCTCTTATTCCAGAATTTTAAGTTTTGTAGTTTAACATGATATTTTCTCTTTCAAAATCTCAATATTTAGTAACTACTGTAATCTAATCTTTCACAATCAATATATATATTTTTAAATTTTGACAAACCGAATAATCATTATCCATATGTACACCGTCTTATTATTACTCCCTTATCGATAAGTTGAATCTCTTACGATTTCCTCTTTTTCTTATTGTTAACTCTCCAAAGTTACATGATGGCGATGCCTAGAAGAAACAAGCGCAAAGAAAAATCCTTGCCGGAACCGCAAACGTAACCACCGTCACAGATCCCTCCTTCTTCAGCTGATAAGTTGCTTACTCCGTTGACGAAACCTTACTTTATACCGCCGGGTTATAAGTTTTCTCCTACCGATCAAGACATCATCTTCTGTTTCTTGGAACCTACTTGAATGGCACCAACAAGGATTTGAGTAATGTTCCAATTCATGAGGTGAACATCTACGAGTCCAATCCAGAACAACTTTCAGGTTTGTCTCTGTCGATACTTTTCCTTATCTCTTTATGTTTGTTTATTAATTAATTTATATATCTATATTTCTTTCTTGAATATAATAGTGGAATTCAAGAAGGGTAATGCGAAAGAATGGTTCTATATATCGGAGAGGAACAAGATGTGTAAAGGTGGAAAAAATCAGAAACGTGGCGAGAACAACGGATACTGGCATGCAGTTACGTCCAAGAAGATTGAGGATGAACAAGGACTCCTCATTGGATGCAGAATAGCACTAGCATACTACGTCGGGAAACAACCAAATGGCGTAAAAACTAATTGGTTAATGCATGAATACTGGATTGATCAGTCTACTGATGCTAACGAGAAGGTATGTATCTGTTTCTTGGTTCCCAAGTTATTAAGATTTTGAGTTTTGGATTTCTTTGTGAGTTTTGTTTTGGTTGGTACGGGTAGGACTATGCTGTGTGCAAGATCTATCTGAGTCCACAAGCAACAAAGAAGAAGGAAGAAGAGAATGAGAAGCAGAAGAAAGAAGAAGTCGTTGTTGCACATGTGGTAGCATTGGAAGAGCAGGTTGAGCAGCAGCCTGGTACTAACGGGTATTATCAGGTTTCGCAAGCCCTGCTAGGTTCGTATCAGCCGCAGCCTCGTGATTTTGCATACCAACAGCAGCAGTTTTGGCCGGCCCCACTACATTCTTATCAACCACAGCCACATTATATTGAGTATCAACAACCACAGTTTTGGCCAGCCCCGTCAGACTCTCACCAACTGCATTCCGCCTATCAGCAACTAGAGTGTCTCATGATGATGACACCAGAGGAAGAAAATTGTTTTGTTACTCAACATCAACAACAACAGCTGATTCTTCCTCCTCCGCAGCAAGATCAAGATTCAAGATCCCGGACTTGGTGGAGAAACGACCACAACACCCAAGAAGACTTGTTTGACATGTCTAAAGATGACATGTTCTTTGACTTCAATGAATTATTGAAGGGTGATGTAAAGAATGACCACTTGAGAATGGATGAAAATAGTGGATTTCCGGGGTAATAATCCCCGACGAGATGTAGGGTTTCCATATTGGGGACCCGAACTCGTTAAATTCTTTGTGTGTTTACGCTTACAAACAAGAGATCAATAAACAACGTTAGAAAGACTGTAGAAAATGAACCTAGAGATGAGAATAAGGTTTGGTTCAAATTAAACACATTAAAGAAGACGAACCAAAAAATTAAAAATAAAAATAAAAGAAAACACAGTCGAACGTTTTATAGCATTATGTGAGTTTTTATCACATCTATTTCCATGACCTTGATAATAATTTGTGACCAAAATAATGGTGGAGTCATGTAGTTCTCCTGGTCTTACAAAGCAAAAGTTCTCCTGGTCTTACAAAGCTTGTATAACCGGAATTCACAGATAAATATCAGTGTTGTGAGATACTCTTCCTTTTTCTTGAGAGTTTCAACCACACCTGCAAAGCAATATACAAGAGGATACATATATTTTGGAACAACTCTGTTAATCAGTCTAAAAACAAGAAGCAAGGCTTACTAGAAACTTTATTTTCTAACCCCAGAAGCCAAAAGAGTTCGGGGGCCTGATCATACAAAAGGAACCGCTCTAAAAGGGTTAAGAGCACCTCAAGAGTAGTCAGAGAGGCCAAACTATAAGCAGCCAGAAACAACAAGCAACCTAAAACCCGCGAGTTATTGTTCTGATTGGTTTTAGCCTTGCCTATCCAATCAATCCCTAGTTGAGTCACCTCTCAACTTATCTCCGGCGATACTCTGTTCTCTCTGTTTCTCTACTTCGTTCACCTTCAATTCAAGCTCTTTGGCTCTCAACCGATTCGATTCTCGTCGTAAACTTCTCCAACTGTTCAACCTCTCCCTTCTTCTTCTCAACCGTAGCCTTCTGTTCCAATTCAAACTCCTTCTCCTTCTTCTCGAAATCACTCTGTGTTAAAGTTACTTTTTTTAATCAAAAGTTTTATCAACCAAAAAGAAAAAGATCTTTGGTTAAATGTAAAACTTATTAAAAATAACTTACAAAAATACTTTTATACTTATACACAATAATTAATAATCTTGAAAATATGAATAAGTTGTAGGGTTAAATGAGGAAAATTGAACTTTTTTTGAAATATATCTTAATTTCAAAAATAAAATGCTAGAAATTCAATTCTTTTTAATGAGGAATGAGTATTTTCAATTATGTTATAAAGTAGAGACAATTAAATCTATACCAAAAATTTGAAGAAGATTTTAAAAAATGCAAAAACCAAAATAATATTAGCAAGAGGAGGGAGTAAAAAACCAAGATATTTTTCAAAATACCAAAACTATTCTCGAAAAAAATCCGTGGGAGATTTTGGCGTAAAGGACAATAACAGCAAACGAAGTTAGGAATGGGACCCATGGAAAGGCGACAACTTCGAGTGTATTTAATGCACTTTATGATGATGTCTGCTTAGGGATATCATCTCCCGATATCTCTCACCACCCGCAGATACATCGAGCTTAAGATGCAAAAAGAATCATGGAGTGGTGGGCTCGTAATATTCTTCGAGCAACGTGATTTCTTCTGGCCAAGGAAAACAGTACCTGGGCGCAAAACATTAAATGGAAGCCATCATAACGAGTGCTACATCACTTCGTAACCGGTTATCGAGCAAGTTGTGGAAACACAACCGACTATATAACTCTGGCACACTCCATTAAAAGCTGAAACTACTAAAACATCACCGAAAGCATATCACCAATACATGCAACTTCATTTCAGGTAAGAACTCATTTTCTTTGTGCACAACGGTTGGGACACTGGGAACGTTACGGTGTGGGCGTATGGGTGTTCCAACCAGACCGTCTTGAAAGGCCACACAAAATGAGGCTAAGTGAGGGAGATGGAGTAGAGACCATAAATGCTCTATTAAAGGAGGAATACAACATCGTGAAGATCGACGAATGAGAACTGATATGTCACCCATAAAACATGAAACGATGCCGAGCTAGTAAACATGGTGGAGATTTCAAGTCCCGAACTGGAGGTAACAAAAATACCCAGCAATGAGCATGACATTATTAACATAGCTTCTTCGGAATCCGAGGATGAGACCAACACAGCTAGTGCTTCGCGATGTTTCGTCCCAAATCGGTGTAAATGACTCGTGCGTGGAAGGTGAGTCAAGCCCTACGTTACCACATCATGGAGTGGTGGGCTCGTAATATTCTTCGAGTAGCGTAAATTCTTCTGCCCGAAGAAAACAATACTTGGGCGAGTCAAGCCCTACATTACCACATCATTGGAGACCCGAACTCGTTAAATTCTTTGTGTGTTTACGCTTACAAACAAGAGATCAATAAACAAAGTCAGAAAGACAGTAGAAAATGAATAGAGAATAAAATAAGGTTTGGTTCAAATTAAACACATCAAAGAAAACGATCCAAAAAAATAAAAATAAAAAAAGAAGACACAATCGAACGTTTAATACAATTATGTGAGTTTTTATCACATCTAGTTCCATGACCTTGATAATAATTTGTGACTAAAATAACGGTGGAGTCATGTAGCACCATGACCTTGATAATTATCTGATCTCCCTCTAAAATAACGGTGACCTTGATAATAATTTGTGACTAAAATAATTTGTGACTAAAAAAATAATTTTTTTTTATGAAATATTACTTATTTTTAAAATAAAATGCTAGAAATTCAATTATTTTAAAGAGGAATGAGTATTTTCAATTAGGTTATAAATTATCCAGGTGAAAAGAAAACTAATAAATCCATACCATAAATTATAAATTTTTAAACTCTAAATTTTTATCACACACAATAGTTTGTATTTAAATGAATTGTTATAAAAACCTATATACGTTTCAAAAGCAACCATTCGTGTTTTTTTTCAATAGAAAAATTAGTGAGATGTTTGTTTTGGACTTTGGATATATATGGTATGACTATATATGGAACAAACTAATACTATTGTAGTCTCTGTTAAGTGCAAATCCAAATCGAAGATTACAGAGTTTTATTGGTTCATTGATTTGTAAATCTATATAAGGTTTGAAAAACCTTATTGAATTTGAAATCAATACATATGGATTTTGAAATAACATGTTTTACCCAATGATTTGAATTTTTATATTCTTCACTTTCAAATCCATTCAAATGCATTTAAAATATAAGGTGGATTTTGATATCCAACAATAAATCATTAAACGAATAGCACATGATTTTAATTAGTATATATAAATGATAGAACCAATAACACATAATTTAGAAATCTTTTTTAAAATCACTGATTGAATCACACATGATTTTTACTTGAATTTCTAAATCCATTAATCCCTGAACCAATAAACGCTCCTTAAGTTTCAATTAATGTATATATTCATATAATTATAATATCTATCTATATTTTATAATAACACTATTTGGTTTTTCATACTAGACCGATTTTAAAAATAATAACTAATTAGATGTTATTTAAAAACTTATATGAGAAATATGAAGTAAAAATGAATTGTAAGTTAACAATTATATATATATATATATATATATCTAATATGAAGTTTTATTATAATTATATGTTGAATTTTTGAAGAAAACAAAAATATTTCTTGAATTTATAGAGTTCTTATATGATTTTTATCAACGTAATAGGAACATTTTACATATTTAGAGCTATTGGAGGAGTGGCACTGCTTTTTGTTTGGTTACTCTTTCCATAAACGAAAGGATTATCACTTGAAAAAATACAAAATTCGTTTAACGTAAGGTCCGACATAATAAATCAAAGTTATATTAAAATATTTATTTTTATTTTAATAGATATATTATTAAATTTAATTATTGATGTTTTCGTAAGAAAATTTCTTTTTCTTTTCATTATGTAAACTGTTATGAATAATATGTATATTATATGGATGCCCATTATAGGTCCATTAGTAGATTCTAGAAGACTTAAAGTCTAATCTAAACCCTAATATTGAATCCCTATATATATCTTGTATTCTAATCTCTTTTGTTCAGAACACGTTATCAGCACGAAACCCTAGTTGTCTGAGCTTAAAGAGATTTCTACGAAAACCCTAGCCGCTTGCAAAAAATAACTCTAAATGACAATTCCGATCAAATCGCCGCGGATCTCCGACGCAGTCTTTGTCTTTGTTCTCCGACTCTCCAATCCCACAACCTTATTCCTTTCGATGGAGATAAGTCCTATTTACTTTCCTATTAATAAGATATGATTGATTCATACCTAATATTTTTAGGGGGAATTGCTGAAACTAGACCCAAATTGAATTTGAATGCAAAACTAGACTCCAAATTGAAACAAATGCAAAACTAGACCTTTGTTGTATGAAAATTACATTAACCCCCTTATTTGCAAAAAAAAAAAAAAACAGAAATCGCAATTACAGTTCTAACTTCCGCGCGGCGTAGACTTCTTGAACGAAGTCTCACAGTAGACGTCGTTCATGACATTCATGAAGTCTGAACCGTAATTAAACCTTAGATTTAAATTAGGAAAATAATAAAAAAATATTTTCAATGCAATTTCTTCTAAAGAAAATAAGATTATCTAAAATATGAACTTTATAAATTAAAATTTCCGAAACTTTCATAAATTTTAAGCATGTAAGGTTGATTATGTTCTAAAATACCATAAACAGTCGCAGACTTCGACCATGAACTCTGGAACTTAGATGTGAAATTTAAATAAAAAATGATAAAAAAAATATTTTGATCAAAATTTTTGAAAGATAAATTATTTTAAATCAAATCGAATAGGTTTAAAAATAAAATTTCATAAAACTAAGCCATTTGATGTACACCATGTGAGGCATATAGGTTAGAGGTTGCCAATGGGTAAGAATCCATGCATATATCTTTAGGGTTAGACTTAGTTTGTTATGTTTTTGATATAACATAGCGATCCTTCATATAGTTGTTAAATTTTGAATATATTATACTATTTTGATCTCAAATGTTAGTATTTATTAAAAAAAGTGAAAAAAACATTCGAATTTTAGAGTTTAGGGCTTTCAGACTTCTCGAGTCTTGGGTGATGTCTCATGGTAGACTTCGCGTGTGAAATCTATAAGATTTTGTTATCGTAGACTTCTTTGTAGAAGTCTGAAATTCAAATAAATCCAAAATTTTGACCGAAAGTTTTCGAGAAACTGAAAAGACTGATCCTTTGGATTTTGTTATCGTAGAATTTTTCAATTCCAATCATCCCGCGTCCTCTTAGACAACAAAACACAATCTTTTTGTGCATTATCGTACTCCTTCTTCACCTGGTTGACAAAATTTTGCATTGACATCTCAGGGTCTAGGTTAGTAAGTGTGAGTTTCGTCTTCATCTTCATCTTCCTCTTACACAACAAAACCAATTTTTTCGTGCCAGAGGATCAAAGAGCACCTGATCTTTTGGATTTCTATGAACCTTTAATTTATATCTTTTGAAATGGTTTGGAAATTTATTTCTTTAGTTTTATGTTAATTTAATTACTCTTATTATGTTAATTATCTTTCGGAACCTTTGATTTCTTATTATGTTAATTATCTTTAATTTTTCTTATTGTGTTAATTATTATTGGAACCTTGATTTTGTAAATCAAATACAAAGTTTGAAAACCGCAAAAATACAAAAAGAAATGGTCATACCTATATAAGTAAAAGTTTGAAAATAAGACTTTAAAAGTAGACTTCACCTAGAGACTTCGTATTCATACAGAACACCCAATTAGAGACTTCTCCAGGAGACGTCTAGCACAGACTTCCTCTATAGGAAGTGTTATAATTCATCTGCATACCCATATTTATTCTTCATTGCAGATCTAATCATCTTCGGCGTTACTCCATCGATTGCTCCCCATTTGGTAGACTTCGCGTGTGAAGTCTGCGACTGTTAATGGTTTTCTAGAACATAATCAACCTTATATTCGTTAATTTTATGAAGGTTTCTGAAATTTTAATATATAAAGTTCATATTTTCAATAATCTTATTTTCTTTAGAAGAAATTGCATTGAAATTATTTTTTATTATTTTCCTAATTTAAATCTAAGGTTTAATTACGGTTCAGACTTTGACCATGAAGTCTGGAACCGTAATTAAATGTGAAATTTTAATAAAAAATGATAAAAAAATATTTTGATCAAAATTTTTGAAAGATAAATTATTTTAAATCAAATCAAATAGGTATAAAAATAAAAATTCATAAAACTAAGCCATTTGAAGTAAACCATGTGAGGCATATAGGTTAGAGGTTGCCAATGGGTAAGAATCCATGCATATATTTTTAGGGTTAGACTTAGTTTGATATGTTTTTTATATAAAATGGCGATCCTTTGTATAGTTGTTAGATTTTGAATATATTATACTATTTTGATGTCAAATGTTAGTATTTGTTAACAAAAAGTGAAAAAAACATTCGAATTTTAGAGTTTAGGGCTTACAGACTTCTCGAGTCTTGAGTGAAGTCTCACGGTTGACTTCGCGTGTGAAGTCTGTAAGATTTTGTTATCGTAGACTTCTTTGTAGAAGTCAGAAATTCAAATAAATCCAAAACAAAGTTTAAAATAATTGAAACTTATGTTCTTAAACAGAGATTTAGATAGATAAATTCTCTATCTAGGGACAATTGACATGTATCTTGCTATCATATCAAACATCAAGAAGTCGTCTCTCAAATCTTCAACCTCTTCCATCGCTAGGTTGAACAAAATGTATAATAAGCCTTCTTCAGTTTCCAGCCAAGTGTCATCATCACCACATGTGGGAATTAGATTAGCACTGTCGTGATCAATTACGATATGTTAAACTGTAGTGAATAACACACTTACGTGCGAACGGATTGATCCTCCATAATTTAAGCACCACGATCACCGCTCCACCCCTCCTGGTCCTAAAGCCATTCCAGAAGTTATAAGCATGTTCACCGGTTGCCACACACTTTAACATATTGTCCCTATTATGATTAATAAAAGGTGGTTGTAAATTACAATAATGTGAGTTTCGTCATGGTGTTATTATTGTTTTAAACTTAGATGGCATCTTTGATGTGAAACACACTCTTTGAATGTGCACGGCCATGTGGACTCTCTTGAAGGGGGCATGTGTTGCAGAGCATGCCCATAATATCTACATCATAAGTGTTCTCATTAGTTAAATAAAGTTACATGCATATAATTTATGGTTTAACAAATTTGCATGCATACCTATAGTAACGTTTGTTTTGGTTTTGATGTCACGTATATGGGTGAAACTTAAAGAATCCAAGTAGTGCTTGTCGTTCAAAGGATCGATTTTTATGATTCCAGTCTTTGTAGACAGGATTGTAAGTACGAAGCGAGAGTTTATTGCATGGAACGCTGCGAATCCTAGCCGTACAGCTACTTTCTGTATTTCAATCCAGTGCCTTTCATACTTTTCCAATCCAGAGAACATTGCCACATGTACTGGACTAATCACCAACTCCATCTTATTTCCCTGCATAAGAAAGAGTATCACCAAAGTATTGTATTGTCAGATCCATGTGACTGCATGTCTGCATGTAAAAACATAAAACCTAAGTTAATATCTCTTACCGCTTCATCTACTAATACGTAGGACCAGTAGGGACCTTCATTGAGAACAGAGTAAGAGTAGGCGCGGAGAATCTTGACTTTAAAACACCAATCTGTTTTGCTTCCATTGGCTCTTTCATTTGCTTCGGCTAGAAGGTTGTAAGCATCCATCGAGTTTTTTTTTTCTTGTTGTGAGTTTTGTGTTGCTGAGATAAAGGAGTGAAGAAACGACTTCGTCTATGGAGGTGGAATGATTAATAGATGGGAAACTGAAAAGACGGACGTATCTTAAGGACGTGACTTTTAAAAAAGAAAATGCAGCGTTTTTGGTTCTTTAATGTTTTGTTTTAAGGGTTACAGACTTCTTCAGTGATGTCTGTATACGAAGTCTGTAAGCGAAGTTTCTAAATGAAGTATGAAATGACAGACTATAGACTTCATGCGCAGACTTCATGCGCATACTTCACACGCAGAATTCTCCAAGAGACTTCTTTGGCGAAGTCTACAATGGACTTTGTCTGTAAGTCACCGATTTATCTAATTTCGAAAAATTTTCAAAAATTTTCAAAACTTTCGGAAACTGAAAAGACATTTAGGTTAAAATTTTCGGGGGCAAAAAAAAAATTATATTTACTAAACAATTTACATTTACATTTTCTATAGTGATGTCTGTATACGAAGTCTATAAGCGAAGTCTCCAAATGAAGTCTGAAAATGACAGACTATAGACTTCATGCATAGACTTCACACGCAGACTTCTACGAGAGACTTTTTTGGCGAAGTTTGCAATAGAATTCGTCTGTAAGTAACCGATTTATCTAATTTTGAAAAATTTTAAAAAATTCCAAAAAATTTTGGAAACTGAAAAAATGTTTAGGTTAAAATTTTTGGGGGCAAAAAAAATAAAAAAAATATTTACATCTACTAAACAAGATAGAACTGAAATTGCAATAGTTAATCTGAGTAAAAAAATTAAAAAAATTTCATCGCTCTTTTATCCTCCGAATCACCAAACGCTGTCGGAAATCTCTAAACACCGCCTACACTCTTTCTTCTCTTTTCGCCGTAAGTTATCGATATTCTTCCTCCATGCGGGAAAACCCCAAACTCTAAACGCCGACACTCTTTCTCGCCGGAAAATCACCATACGACGACACTCTCTCTATGACGACACCCTCTCTCTACTCTTTCTCTGAACTGTTTCTTCTTTTTTTTCTGCATCTAATCCCATCTTTTATTTTATTCGCAGATCTGGGAATCGCAGCCGTCTATTCACATCTTCAATCTTTATTCATCTAATCAAATTATATTTTAGTTTAGTCTCTTCGTCTGTCCCTTTTCTGATATCGGATTTACTAGTGTTGGAGACTTCATAAGGGAAGTCTATATGAAGACTTCACCGGCGAAGTCTCGTACACTTCACAGTTATCTAACTTCCCATTTTTTCTTCTGTGACATAGGCTTGTAATATGGCTCTTTCACGCGAAATAACTGAATATGAACCGAAAGAGGATTTTCACCATATGCCAGAGTTTCCACCCAGGCATTTCACCAAAGACGCTGAGCCGCAGCCTGAAAAAAGTATAGGCTACTACAGCGGAACACCTAAGCTTCTTGTAGCTGTCAAGGGTCCACGAACTCTAACTGAATGGGAGAGGATTTGGACTTTCCCTCTGGGTGTCTTCCTAATGTACCACGAGCAACAGATCGCATGGGCATCAAGGTTGGTACACTATATGCTCGGTTTCCAACTTGAATGCTTCAAGAAGCATGAGATTTGGAGTCTAGTTGGTGAAGTCCCAGTCAGATTCTCTATAAACGAGTTTGAACACATCACCGGGCTCAACTACAAATATGTTGAAAACCTTATTACTCCGGAGCCTGAGGGTGAGATCACGGATGAGATGGCAATTGGACCAAGCTATGAAGACTTTGTATCAGCGTGTAGACACCGTGCTCACTGGGATCTGGAAGATCAATGTAAACCTTGCTAGGCTGGTGATGGATCTGGACAAGTTTGCTGCATAACCTTGGGGAAGAGTAGCTTTCAAGATTTTGATTTCGTCGGTGAAGGCTGCGGATATCTCCAGGACTTATCACATCAGCGGATTTGTCCAAGCGTTGCAGTCTTGGGTTTATTATGCCCTACCAAAATTTGCAACAGAGGTGGGAGATCCTCTCCCCGGTGACCCAACGCCACCTCTTCTAGCTTACAAAGGATCAAGAGGGAGAAAAAACCTCAGAAATGGCATCCTAAAGCAAGTATATTATCAAAACTCTAAAATGTGGTGTCATTAGAGACATCTTTCTAGAAATTGTTTTTAGACTTCACACATGAAGTCTGTTATTATATTATCTGATCTCCCTCTATTCATTTTTATGTTTGTAGACCAGAATCTGCATCTTTGTCGAGAAAGCATATGAGGAGATGTTCCCACGGTGGGATGATGATGAGGAGGATGAGAGAATTGTCAACATTGTGAAAGCAATGTTTAGATGATTCAAAATGAATCCTTGGCAGTGGCAAAAAAGACACTGGCCATCTTTGGGTGTGTTGCCCTCAAACTTCAAGGAAAATAAGGTGAAGGTTCCTTTGAAGGTAAAGGATGAGGTGAAGGATGAGCCGTATCATGACATTAAGAGAGAGCTAGAAGCTCCTGAAGAGGGTAGTTTGAAGAAAGCTCGTCTATCCCTGCTGCAGAATTTGAGAAGCGCATATGTGATGCGTTGAAGGATGTAGTTGACGCTCGACTCAACACGTTTGAGGCAGAGTTGAAGGGGCAGTTGGTTGAACTTGGAACGAAAATTGTTTTACTCACTGAAAAAGTAGACGATCTGAGTTGTGCTTTTTATAAGTTCACCAGCGGAGCTATGAAGAAAGAACCCGAGGAAGTGAAAGAGAATCCTCAGGAAAAGCAGGCTCAATCTGATGCCAAATCAAATGCACCTGACGAATGGGTTAGTCTTCATCCCCTTAACCCAAATATTCCCAAAAAGAACATAAACAAGCTTAGTAAGAAGGAGGATATTGAGGAGTCTAAGGTGGAGAGGAAAAGTAAAAGAGTAGCTGCCAGGAGTAGTCAGTCACACAAATGATGTGAACCTTGAATTTTGTTGGATTGTTGTTGGCATGTTTAACTCTTATTTCAGAAACTTGTAAAATTTATATTTGAATGATGTTTGTTAGTGTCCATTGGAAATTGCAATAAAACGATGTTTGCTTCAAACTATACAAAGTAGTGTTAACCAGGGCAGTGAGTCAAGTGTTGTGATGGTGGATAAGCCCAAAGATGTAGATATGGAGTTTGATAAAGCAAAAAGAGCAAAACAGAGCTTGAAGGAGAAAGCAACATCGCTAATGGCTAAGAAAATGAGTGATCAGCTAAAGATGAAAGAGAGGTAGGTTGTTCGACCTGGCAATGGCTATAACCCTTTTGGTGCTATTGACAAGAACAAAAAAAACAAGCTGAGTGTCTTCTTGGAGACTTGCCAGTAAGTCACACTATTTAAGTACCCTTTTAAACCTAGTTTATGTGACGTGATTTTGAATGTGTGTGTGACTTCATTTTATAGAGAGACGAAGAAGAAGAAACCTGAGCAAGACTCAAGCACATTCTGGTACCGCATGCTGCGGTCTCCCACAAAATGGATTTGGGACCTGGTGAGACTAATTATTTTCTTACTACAGCACATTGATGTTGGAATCAATCTACTAAGACAACGGTTCACGAAGCATCCATAATGGTTTAGGAGCGATAGAATCTGCTTCATTGATTCCATCTTCACCATGTTGTGGAAGTCTATGTACCAAGACTTTCAAATGACTGATGATGAAAAGGGTTTAGGCAGATTGCTACCTCCTGGGGCGTTTGATCTCTTCACAGGAGAGCAACCAGAGTTCTGCAAATCTAAAAAGATGTGGGGTAAAGATGTAGATGAAATCTACACCTCACTTAACATCAAGGATATGCATTGGGTTGCGATAATGATTAAAGTTCATAAGAGACACATCGTTATTTGGGATAGCGATCTAACTGTAAGCAAGGATGAGGAGATTGAAGCTGCAGTATATCTTGTTTGCGATATAATGGCTTATCTTATGAACCTTCTTGCTCCTGCGCATCAAAAAGCCAAGCACCCTTTTGTTCCCTACACATACGAGCGGGTTCCACAGACGAGAGTTCCTAAAAACGTTCAGAGCGGTAACTGTAGAGTGTATTGCCTAAAGTACATCGAGTGTCATGCGCTTGGCATACCATTTCCTCCAAACCTCTTGTGTGATAAGAACATCAAGTTCATAAGGGAGAAGCTGGCTATAGAAATATACGATGAGCTCGGCATAACAGGGACTGAGAAGCGCGATTACGAAGGTTTGGATTTATACGACGACTGCTGAGCTTGTCTTTTAACCGTATATTTTGAAAGCTTGTATATAATTTAACTGTATATTTTGTATAAATCTTGTATAAATTGTGTATAAATCTTGTTAAATGAAATACAACCACAAAAATGTATATAATCTTGTATAAATCTTGTTAAATGAAACACATGTATTTTCTCAACAGCAACAACATGCGAGCAAGGTATTTTCTCAACATCATACACTCTACATCCACATGTTCGATGTTGGAAATCAACGATACAATCTCTATGTCCTCCCGTCACGTGAAATCGCCAACCGTCTATGCGTTCAACAGTCATCTGGTCAGCCTAATGCTGACAAATAGTTAGCAAATATTCAACTCCCTTGCTATGTTTTGTTGTGAGACTCATAACATCTTCTTGCCTTTTAAAAAACCATCTTCCTAGCTTCTCTCATATGAATTCTAAAAGAAAGGGTATGGGAAATCCTTGAGCTAGCTTAAGTGCGGAGTTTATCGATTCAGCAATGTTGCTCGTTTGTATGTTGAATCGTTCTCCTAGAAAGTAAACACGGGCCCATAGTTTCACATCTGCGTTCTCCAAGTAAGCTGCAAGTTCGGGCTTCGTCTCACGTAAGGCGTCCATGTATATGTTAAAATCATAATGCGTATATGCATACGCAGCGCCTCTCACCAAGTACATAAGATGTTTTCCCTTGTACTTCGTGATTATGTTATTCTGTAGGTGATAATAACATATCCCTCTTGTTTCCCATGGCATAACAGTTTCGATGGCATTCTTAATCGAGGCATGCCTCTCAGACACTATGACCAAAAGAAATTGATCGGAGACACATCCACTCAACTTGGTGAAAAACCATTGCCATGATTCATCATTTTCAGAGTCTACAATAGCGAAAGCTAACAAAAATATTTGGAAATTCCCGTCCGGGCCGTAAGCCACTAGCATAACCATCAGAGCGGTGACTGTGGAGTGTATTGCTTGAAGTACATCGAGTGTCATGTACCTGGCATACCTTTTGATCCAACCCTCTTGTGTGATAAGAACATCAAGTTCATAAGGGAAGCTCGGCATAACGGGGACTGAGAAGTGCGGTTACGAAGGTTTGGATTTATATGACGACCACTTAGCTTCTCTTTTAACCGTATATTTTGAAATATTGTATAGAATTTAACCGTATATTTTGTATAATTTAACCGTATATTTTGTATAAAATTTTGTATAAATCTTGTTAAATGAAATACAACCACAAAAATGTATATAATCTTGTATAAATCTTGTTAAATGAAATACATCCACAAAAATACAAAATCTTGTTAAATGAAATACACACAATTATAGACTTTTCTAGGAGACTTCAAGCGCAGACTTCTACTAGATACTTCATCTTCGTACAGAACACCCAGTTAGAGACTTCTGAAGGAGACTTTAATCGCAGACATCTACTGGAGACTTCATTTTCGTATTGGACACCCAGTTAGAGACTTCTGTAGGAGACTTTAATCGCAGACATCTACGGGAGACTTCATCTTCGTAAAGATTCCCAGTTAGTGACTTCTCATTTAGACTACAAGAGCAGACTTCTATTAGAGACTCCTCTATTCCCGATAAAAAGCACGCAAAACGAAGCGGACCTTCGTGAAACGTTGCTTCTTAGTACATCATTATTACTCTTCTTCAAAACACACAACCTACTTCTTTGAATCACTATTAATGAGTTGAAAAAAAATTACAATTTCATCTATTACTATCTAAGGAAATCTCTTAAAAAAAAAAAGTCGTACACACCAGGAGCCATCAAAAGAGGTTTGAAGAACCTCTTGAAGAATCTGCATCCTCACTTCACGGTAGGTAATCTCTATACAACTTCACCAAAATTTAATTTCAATATTTTCAGATATTAAAGTTAATGCAAGCTTTAAATTTCTTACCAAATTCTTTTAGGACCTGTGGCCGATGACATATTCTATTGGGAAGGTACGATATTTGGCCCTATTGGCACCTCTTATGAGGGAGAGGTTTTCAAAATGACTGTTCATTATCCACCACAGTACCCGCTGAAACCCCCACATGTAAGTTTTGATCATATTCCAGTTACAAAAATAGAACTTAGGGAACGCACGCATGTTTAATAGTTAGTAAAACACATAGGAACAATTAGTAATAGAATATGTCATTTTCATGTAATTGAAAATTTCTTAAATATCGTGACGGTTTGGTTAATGTAGGTTGGTTTCAACACCGCGATCTACCACCCTAATGTGGATCGCGGGAGTATCTACTTGAAGATGCTCCTACCTGAGCACTGGAGCCCCGAATACAACATAACCACAATATTAGAGGCTCTTGAGAAGATGTTGACTGAGCCAGAGTTGGGTGAAAGAGATATGTTTGTGGATTCCATTGCTCAAGTCTACATAACCGATCGGGACCGTTTCAATGAGAAGGCACGAGAAATGTCTGAAACTTTTGCCAGAGGATCAAAGAGCACATGATCCTTTTGATTTCTATGAAACGGAGGGGGGTTTATGTAATTTATATTTTCGAACCTTTAATTTATTTATTTTAATTTCTTTTGAAATGGATTGGAACTTTATTTCTTTAGTTTTATGTTAATTATCTTTAATTTCTCTTATTATGTTAATTATCTTTCAGAACCTTTAATTTATTTATATTAATTATCTTTCAGAACTTTTAATTTATTTATGTTAATTATCTTTAATTTCTCTTATTATGTTAATTATTATTGGAACCTTGATATTGTTAAATCAAATACAAAGTTCGAAAACTGCAAAAATACAAAAAGAACTGGCCATAATTATATAAGTAAAAAAGTTTGAAAAGACAACTTTCAAGGTAGATTTCTTGTGGAGATTTCATATATGATAGTTTTAAAGAAGACTTTAAAAGTAAAATTCTCATAGACTTTTATCAGAGACTTCACGAGTAGACTTCTATAGGAGACTTCCAGCACAGACTTCTACTAGAGACTTCATCTTCGTACAGAACCCCTAGTTTTCGACTTCTATAGAAGACATCATCTACAGACTTCCACATGAGACTTCATCTGCGTCCTGAACATCTAGTTATAGATTTCTACGAGAGACTTTAAGTACAGACTTTTACTGGAGACTTCGTAGGCGTCCTGAACTCCTAGTTAAAGACTTTTGTGGGAGACTTCAAGAGCAGACTTCTACTTTCCCTCAACCTTGAAACTCTACGTAACATAAAAAAGAAAACAGAGTCCCCACAAAAACAGAGTACCCTTAAAAACAAAGTCCTCTCAAAAAAATATTACTTCACGGAATCACAAACAAATATTTTAACTTACACAGTTATCGCAAGTATGTCCAGATTGCCTGCATTTTAAACAACTATAATGCTCGTGAGCTTTCCGAGGTTTTAGCGATTGCGATTTCAAGCCATGTTTGCCACCTTGACTTCTTCTGCCTTCCAGGAGGACGCTGGATGAGTGGAGGGAAAACTTAGACAAACTAGGGCTCTTTGATATCGACGATTTTGGGGAAAATGTTGCTTGCATACGTCGAATACAAATAGTCCTTTGTGTATGACGGGATACGAGGGCGACAACATCCATTTTAAGCTCAGGAGCAGCAACAATAGCATGCGAGCTAGGTATTCTCTCAACATCATACACTCCACATCCACATGTTTGATGTTGGAAATCAACGATACAATCTATATTTCCTCCCATCACGTGAAATCGCCAACCATCTATGCGTTCGACAGCCATCTGGTCAGCATAATGCTGACGAATAGTTAGCAAATATTCAACTCCCTTGCTATGTTTTGTTGTGAGACTCATAGCGTCCTCTCGACTTTTAAAAACCCATCTTCCTAGCTTCTCTCGTATGAATTCTAAAAGAAAGGGTATGGGAAATCCTTGAGCTGGCTTAAGTGCGGAGTTTATCGATTCAGCAATGTTGCTCGTTTGTATGTTAAATCGTTCTTCTGGAAAGTGAACGCGGGCCCATAGTTTCACATCTGCGTTCTCCAAGTAAGCTGCAAGCTCAGGCTTTGTCTCACGTAAGGCGTCCATGTATCTGTTAAAATCATAATGCGTATATGCATACGCAGCTTCTCTCACCAAGTACATAAGATGCTTTCCCATGTACTTCGTGATTATGTTATTCTGTAGGTGATAATAACATATCCCTCTTGTTGCCTATGGCATAACAGCTTCAATGGCATTCTTAATCGAGGCGTGCCTGTCGGACACTATGACCAAAGGAAATTGATCGAAGACACATCCACTCAACTTGGTGAAAAACCAATGCCATGATTCATCGTTTTTAGAGTCTACAATAGCAAAAGCTAACAGGAATATTTGGAAATTCCAGTCTTGGCCGCAAGCCAATAGCATAACTCCTCCATACTTCCCCGGTAGATGACACCCATCCTCCACCATAACTCTTCTCAGAAACTGAAAACTGGTAATAGAGGCTCCAAGAGCCATAAACAGATATTTGAATCTACATTGATCATTAACCACAAGATCAGTGACGGTTCCGGGATTGGCTAGACCGATGTGATAGAGATAAGACGGCAGCTGCTCATATTCATTTTCCGCTGTTCCGCTCACCAATTGTTGTGCAAATATTAAAGCTCTATAGTGTTAGAATAAGTAGATTAAAGAATAGAGGAAGAGATTAGAAAGATTTAGGAACAAGAATCATGGAAATCCATGGAGGATAGAGTGAAGAAGGTGAAATCGATTTTGCATAAGACAAAGAGAATAATGTGTGTTTACAAGAGTGTGGCTTATATATCTTAGCAATTAGGTTTACAAAGAACCCAAAGGGAAGGAGAGAATCGCAGCCACCAAGGGAGAGAGTGAGGGCGAGTGGAGTGGTCCACACTGGAGAGAGAGTGAAGTGGTCCACACCACGGTGGTGGCCTCCACGCGCCAACGGCTCCATTTCGAATCTTGGATGCGCTCCACACTCTTTTTCTTCTTCATGAATGGGCCTTATAAGGCTTTGCTAATCTTGATAAAGCCTCACTCCTTTTCACCCACTCTTCTTTATCTTCGAACATAAGCCTTGTGATGAATGGGCCGTATGGACGTACGGACGTCCGTACGGATGGCACTCTTCTTATTGCTCTTGATCAATACTCCCCCTCAAGTTTGGCCACAACGAAGTGAAGGCCAAACTTGGATTGCCAATGACACATTACCTCATTAAAAAAACTCAATATGGAAAACCCAATGGGACAAAACCATATTGAGGGAAAAAGAGTATAATGGCCAAGGGCGAGGGGACTTGATCAAGGTCTTGTGAGGTCAACGAGCCCAATTTTGCTATGAATGCTTTGACAAACTTTGAGGCTCGCTGCCTTGGTGAAGAAATCCGCCAATTGTTCTTCACTTCTTGTGTAACATGGGAGGATCACTCCTTCTTCAATCTTCTCTCGAACCTTGTGACAATCCACCTCTATATGCTTAGTCTGTTCATGAAACACCAAATTTGTAGCTATGTGGATGGCTACTTGGTTGTCACAATGTAAGGTGATGGGTGATGTAGACTCACTGCCGAGATCCTTGAGAAGAGCCTTGAGCCAAGTCAATTCATTGGTAATGTGCCTCATTGCTCGGTATTACGCTTCCGCACTTGAACATGAGACCACCTTTAGCTTCTTTGTCTTCCAAGTAACAAGGTTGCCTCCAACGAACGTGCAATAACCGGTTGTGGACCTCCTATCTCCTCTATCTCTAGCCTAATCCGCATCACAATATCCCACTATCTCCGAGCTTTCATTCTTTCCCATCCAAATACCTTGTCCCAGACTACCTTTGAGATATCTTAGAATCCTCTCCACCATGCTCCAATGGTACACCGTGGAAGTTTGCATGTGTTGACTCACCTGGTTAACTGCAAAAGAGATATCAGACCTTGTGATAGTGAGATAGATCAACTTACCTACTAGTCTTTGGTATTAAGGTGCATCCGCAAATGGTTCATCTTATTTCTCCTCCTTTCGGTTGACCTTGTAGCCATCTTCAAGAGGAGTTTTGGCCGGCTTTGATCCAAGCTTTCCTGTCTCATTCAATAAGTCAAGAGTGTACTTCCTTTGCGAAAGAAAGAGGCCTTCCAGAGAACGGCACACTTCAATCCCTAGGATGTACTTTAGAGCACCAAGATCCTTAATGTCAAATGAGGATTTTAAGAAAGCTTTGGTTGATGCTATACCTTCCGTGTTGTCTCCGGAGATGATCAAGTCATCAACGTAAATGAGTACAACAACAATACCTTTAGGACCTTGTAGTGTGAACAAGGTATGATCGGCCTCGGAACATTTGAAGCCTAGGTCTTTAAGAGTGGAGCTAAGCTTTTGGTACCAAGCTCTCGGAGACTGTTTAAGACCATAGATCGCCTTGCTTAGCCTTAGAACTTTACCGGGAGCTACCGTATCCTCAAGGCCGGGAGGTGGTGTCATATACACTTCTTCTTCAAGTTCACTTTGCAAGAAGGCATTCTTCACATCCATTTGCCAAAGTTCCCAAGTGAGATTAGTAGCCAATGACAATACCACTCTAACCTTATGAAGCTTGGCAACCGGAGCAAACGTATCCGTGTATTCCTCCCCATAAGTTTGAGTAAATCCGCGAGCAACCAACCTTGCTTTGTATCTCTCAATGTCCCCATTGCTTAGATATTTGATGGTGAACACCCATTTGGAGCTCACGCCTTTCTTCCCCGGAGGTAGATCACTTTCATCCCATATGTGGTTTCTTTCCATAGCTCCCACTTCATCTCCTACCGCATTCATCCATTCCTGTTTGTCTTTGGCTTCTTCATAGGTTTGAGGGATGAAGTGTGAATCAATTTTCCCTAGGAATGCTTGATGATCAGATGGCAAGAGGGCAAGCGAACATGTTGCTTGGATGGGATGAGCTACGGCATTATTGTTGTAGTAGACTCTTGTGTTTACCCAATTATCAGGATGCTTTCTCACTCGTGTACTTCTCCTAAGTACTTGAGGTTCATTCACTACTTCTTCATTGCTAGTGAATGTGTCATGGGAAATGTCCTCATTCCCTTTATCAAATGGTGGACCAACTTTTGATTCATCCATCGCTTGGGGTTGACTCAAGTCCTCATCCTGATCTTCTTCAATCAAGTTCATCCCTTGTTCATATATGCCCATTCCTTTGTTCTCATTCTCACCACCATTTGTTGAACCTAGTGGTGTATCCTCAACTCCCTTTGATTCATTCGTATCATTTCCAACATGATCAAGGAGAAACCTTAGGCTTGCGGTTCGATCGGATGGAGAGCTAGAGAGATCTTTGAGCTTTTCCCAATCCTTTTCACCATAATACCCATGTTCTTCAATGAACTTCACATCCCTTGACACCATCATTCGGTGAGTAGACGGATCATAGCACTTGTAACCCTTTTGAGTAGTCGAGTATCCGAGGAACATACACCTAGTGCTCTTGGCATCTAGCTTAGTCCTTTGTTCCCCTGCACCAAGACAAAACACACACACCCAAACACACGTAAGTGATCAATAGAGGGTTTTATCTTATTTAAGACTTCAAAGGGGGAAAGATCTTTAAGAATCCGAGTTGATATTCGGTTGATGAGATAGCATCCCGCCATGACCGCATCTCCCCAAAAACGTCTTGGAACATTGGTGTGGAACATCATCGATCTAGCCACCTCCATTAGATGTCGGTTCTTCCTCTCCGCTACTCCATTTTGTTGTGGTGTGTATGGACAGCTTGTTTGATGAATGATTCCATGCTTAGCTAGGTGTTCTTTGAATCTATGGCTTGTGTATTCTCCTCCATTAGCTGACCTAAGTACCTTAATATTCACTTTAAATTGATTAGTGACATAGTTTTGGAAGTTTATAAAAGCATCATACACACGGTCCTTAGAAGGCAACAAGGTTATCCAAGTATATTTCGATTTCTCATCAATGAATGTCACAAAATACTTGTTGTTATCCCTAGATACGCATGGAGATGTCCACACATCCGAATGAACTAGGTCAAAACAAATTTCATAAATGGTACTTGATTTAGGAAAGACAATCTTGCAAAGTTTACCGAGAATACATGCTTCACAACTACTATGATCAAAAGAAATATTAGGCATCATCAATTCAAGAGCACGAGAATGAGGATGACCTAATCTAGCATGCCACATTGCATTCAAACAGACTATACTACTAGAGTTCAAAGCGACAGAATTAAAAGCATTAGGAGAAGAGTTCTCAAGAACATAAAGATCATCTTTGGTGCCTCCTCCTCCAAGTATCTTTCCGGTCTTAATATCCTGAAAATGAACATCATTAGGACCAAAGATAACATAGCAATTAAAGTCATTAGTAGCATTCTTAACCGATAGCAAGTTAGAAGTAAACTTAGGCATATAAAAAGCTTTAGAATCCTTATCAAACAACCTCAAATTCCCTACTCCCTTAACCGATACCTTATCACTATTGGCTATGATTACATTCCCTAAGGCCGGTTCTATATTCCCTAAGAGATTCAGATTACTAATCATGTGGTGTGAAGCACCCGAATCTACAACTAGAGAAGTAGACGGAGTAGCAAGTTTATGGGATAGTAGTGAGATATCGGATTCCTTTAGTGAAGCAATGGACCTAATGAGAGCTTCAAGATCAGACTTCCGCACCACATCTCCAAGGGAACAAGAGGCTACCATTGCTTGTCCTTGACCTTGTTCTTCCTTTGATTCCGTGGAGAGATGTGCTCTTGAATTCTCCTTGAACTTGTTCGGCTTGAGATGGGGATGGAGGATCCAACATTTGTCCTTGAGATGACCCTTTTTCTTGCAATGGTCACACCACCAAACCTTCCTTTCTTCTTGCTTGTAGAATCCCTTGTTTGCAAGAAGGAGTTCTCCTTTTCCACTAAACAATCTGAGAGACCCTTGATCTCTTTGGACTTGGGAACACACCTCATCAAAACTTGGAAGTCTATCCGCCCGAAGGATGTGCTTGATGAGGTCATTGTACAACGGATGCAAGGTCAACAAGAGACCAAAGACCTTGTCTTGCTCTCGCCTCTCATTGAGAGCCGCCGCCTCCATGGTGCTTGGCCTCAACATCTCAAGTTCTGCCTATAGTGACTGAAATCTCCCAAGGTGCTTAGTGAACTCCATGTCATCTTGCTTGAGAGAGTTGATGGCTCTTTTCACTTCAAAAACTTGGCTAAAGTTGGAGTCATTCCCATAGACATGTTTGAGAGTTCCCCACAACTCCTTTGCCGTTTCACAATACGAGTAAGCTTCAAGAATGGAGGCTTCAAGGGATCCTTGGATGATGGCAAGCAAGGTCTGATCTTCTTGAAACCATTTAGCCTCTTAGGCCATGATTTCATCAGACCTTTCCACATCTCCAAAGGCAACCTCCTTGATTTCAAGCGACTTCTCCACATGCTTCCACAAGCCTCGGCCACAAAGTGCTGTCTTTGTGGTCCTAGACCAGAGTAGATAGTTCTCTCCTTTGAGAGTAACCGGGATCATCAATGGCTTGTTGTTTCCATCTTCAATGATCTTGACACACAACCAAGTAGAATAAGAGAAATGAACAAAGAGAAAGAAGAAAGAGTGAAGCGAATGGAGAGAATGAGAGATTGAGTGAGAATGAGTGAGAATGGAGTTTAGGAAACCCAAGATTGCTCTGATACCATGTTAGAATAAGTAGATTAGAGAATAGAGGAAGAGATTAGAAAGATTTAGAAACAAGAATCATGGAAATCCATGGAGGATAGAGTGAAGAAGGTGAAATCGATTTTGCATAAGACAAAGAGAATAATGTGTGTTTACAAGAGTGTGGCTTATATATCTTAGCAATTAGGTTTACAAAGAACCCAAAGGGAAGGAGAGAATCGCAGCCACCAAGGGAGAGAGTGAGGGCGAGTGGAGTGGTCCACACCGGAGAGAGAGTGAAGTGGTCCACACCACGGTGGTGGCCTCCACGCGCCAACGGCTCCATTTCGAATCTTGGATGCGCTCCACACTCTTCTTCTTCTTCATGAATGGGCCTTATAAGGCTTTGCTAATCTTGATAAAGCCTCACTCCTTTTCACCCACTCTTCTTTATCTTCGAACATAAGCCTTGTGATGAATGGGCCGTATGGACGTACGGACGTCCGTACGGATGGCACTCTTCTTATTGCTCTTGATCAATATAGAGGAAGTGGTATAATTTATCTGCATACCATATTTATTCTTCATCGCAGATCTAATCATCTTCGGCGTTACTCCATCGATTGTTCCCCATTTATCATAAAACAGTTTAGCAATATATCTTGGAGCATGACATTTGCGCAGAGAAATTCGGTCCGCCACATTGCAAGTATGATATGATTTATACAAGGTAACCCAAAACCTTTTTGGTTCGTTTTTCACAGCCACTCCAATCCTTCAATTGCATCTTTCCACACCGCAAATAGCTACAAACAACTTTTGTGTAGACTTGTGCACTTTGAACGTGAATTTTGACATTATCGCCATCAACCGCAACTCGGATACAAGCGCATCCTTTGTAGGAAAACTCCCAGTCGTATAGATACCGTCTGACCATGTCATGTTGGATCTTGGGCCTTCACCAACAAAGCCACCTTCCGCAACAAGACACCTATTATCATCATCATCATTTTCACTAACATCCTCATCCTTAACTTTCCCATACAAAGTATAATCCTCAAGGTATTCGTCTTTAACCTCACCAACATGAGATTCTTCCTCATCATCATCATCATCATCGTCGTTGACGTTAACCTCACCACCATCAGATATCCATATCTTCGTCTTCAAACTCTTCTACATCCTCAAGGTCTTCGTCAACACTTTCACCAGCAACCTCATTGCCACTAGCCATAGCAAAACGACTCGAGACGCAAAGGCGTACAACATGCGTTTTACATAACTCAACCAAGGACTGCACTTGTCTATCATTTGACACATGCATAGGTGGTGTAGGACAATCCGTGTCCGTTAGTTTCAACACTGAATCTGGCAACAAGTAAGTTAACTCGACGAAGTCGTTCTTGTCCAGCTTATAGTCTGCTAGTGCCATCTCAATGAGTTCACGGTGTGTGCAAGAATCACTCAAGAATAACATTCTCCCTCCTTTGGGATTATCCACCTCAAAATGCCACTTACAGTCTCTCATCACCCATTCTACATAGACAGCAGGTACTTGAACAATTTTCTGAAAAACATTTGAAACAACACAAATGCAAACTATTAGTTTGACAGTAGACTTCACTTGGTGAAGTCTGTTGAAAAATAATTATCAGAAATTCATAAAATCGATTTAAGATAGAATATAAGACATTGAGATGTGAAATTCATACATAAACAACAACAATAACTAATACACATGTAAAAAAAAAATCTCGAAAATACAAATTATAAATTATACAAATCTATTTTGTTAAAAGATAGTGCAAGAGACTTCTCGAACGAAGTCTACGCACAGACTTCCTCTGTGAAGTCTAAAGTTTATAACCTAAACACCTAATAAGTTAAGAAAAATATATAAAAATAATTATGCGATTAAAATAGTTCAAATTTCTAAAACATCTAAAGCCATACGTAACACACATGTTAGGACAAGAAAAAAAAAAAATTACAAATAGGCTAAAATTGCATTTTTACTGAAATTATCATTAGAGACTTCATAGGCGAAGTCTCTTAGTAGACTTCTTCGATGAAGTCTGCTTTGCTATTTGAAGAAGACTTCGCCCGTAGTCTGAAGCACGAGTCTAATTTTGCAATTGACCAGAGTTTGACTTTTTGAGCAGACTTCACAGACGAAGTCTCCTACACAGACTTCGTCTGAGAAGTCTATACCAGTTTAGGATTTAGTTTTGCAATTGACCACAGTTTTGACTTTTTTAGTAGACTTCATCTAGGAAGTCTTTTTGGTAATGGACTGTGCCTGTGAAGTCTATTACGTATTTAGACTTCCTCGATGAAGTCTTTTTGTCTTCACAAACTTCTTCGACGAAGTCTACCCATAAAGTAGGGTATAGTTTTGCAATTGACTAGAGTTTGACTTTTACATGAGACTTCGTCTAAGGAGTTAATGTAGAAAAAAAGTTAGTTTTGCAATTGACCGGAACGAAGACTTTTTATCGAGACTTCATCTGAGAAGTCTGCGTGAAAAGGTGTTAGTTTTGCATTTGACCAAAATTCCGAATGACTATTGGTAGACTTCTCGTATGAAGTCTACAACCATCGGTAACTCTGGAATTTAAAAAATAAATGCAAAACTAGACCCCTTGTAAGCAGACTTCAACGGTGAAGTCTAAACACCATTTTTTGCTTTCAAAGGAGAACTTCAGACTTTATCGTGGTTCAATCATGAAGTCTGAGACCCAAAAATTCAATTGCAAAACTAACTTCTAGTTGACTATTGAGACTGCCTTCTGGAAAATCGGAGAAAATGAAGCAAAAATTACCAAGATTCAATTTGAGCTTGTGTTTAGCTTCTTAAACGGCCAAGAATTGATCACGCTACCAATACCCAAGCAACCCAAGCGTTATTATGCTCGAATCTTAGTAAATAGCAAGATATATGGATGGTAAATATTGAAAACGATATTATAGAGTTAAATGGTTGAAATGAGAGAGGAGATTGACAAAATGAAACTTTTAACTCAGTTTTAGAGCATTGAAATCACTTAATTCGGTTGTTTGAAGCATTGAGAGCTCAATTTTGTTTGGTAATGGTGGTTGGGAACTATTGAAGACGATGACATTTTTCGTTATTACGTGAGAATCTTTGGGTTATTGTTTTTCAAACCCAGCTACCAAACTTCACAGAAGAAGTTTGCGCTAGGTATTTTTGTGAAAAAAGAAGCTGGGAAGGGTATTTTAAGACATTTTTATAAAAAAGGAAAAAGAATCTAATTTTGGAATTAACTTCAAATAAGGGTATAGTTTAGGTAGAAGCCCATATTTTTATGGCATAATTAATATTGTTTGATGCTTGATCCTCAAAATCGTTATTGCTTTATCATATTTGTTCCTCAACGAATCCATGGTGAATATGGACTCACACTTTATTGATTCCTGACTATTACTATTATATTAATATCGAAATATATTTTATCATATATTCCTAAAATAATTCAAGAGTATTGGCATATATATGACTGGTTCATAATTACGGTGCTTTATTGATTAGGCTCTTACTTTTACCATTAGGAACTAGTGATTTATCATGTTTAAATCATATTGTTTCATTTCTCTACGCACTTAATTATTAAGATCTTATAGCTATGAAAGAAAAAAAAATTCAGAAAAATGTTTCATGATATTTTATTGTTAATTTATTGCTTATTGCTATTGTGTTTGCTATATCGATCACTATTTCATTAAGTTCAAAGCTGCAAAGTCCATATTGTCAAGCTTTAGTATTTGGTTTAAATCGATTTAGTAAACTTGTGCTTATTGTCACAACTGAGACATGCTTTATTATTTATAGTTGTTAATATGAGATCCCGTTCAATCCCAATTGCTTTATTGTTAAACATTTACTTTAGAAGCATACTCACATTTGGTAAATCATTAGTATTGATTTAATCGATTTTTGTTGTATGATTTATTGCTTTATTGATTTAAGAGTCATTTCTATGTTTACTATGATCGCTTTATGAGGTTTATTCATTTATAATGAATCGTTGAAATTTTATAATAGAAGCATATTCTATTATGTTATGCGTTAATTTGATATTCCAATTATTTTGTATTACTTAGTTTATATATTACATAGAATTGGTGTAACGTGGTCATATTGAGAATCTATATGTGTGTACAATAATATGTATACAAATATATTATATGTGTGTGTGAATTATAGAATATATAAACGTGTATGTGTGCTAATAATTTTTAAATTAATTTTGGTTAATTAAATTAAGTATTTTGTGAATTGCAACGCATTAGTAATTGTAGAATTAAGATCTTAATATATATATATATATATATATATATATATATAGAAAGACTTATGATTGACTAAAATTTTCTGTTTTGAAATGAAGGATTTAATATAAAGGAAAAAGCAAAGATGAATCTAAACTCTGAGTCTTTGATCAATGTTGTCTCCGTTCTACGTTTCCGACTATAATCTTAACCTTTTCCATCGAGAGAAAACTAAAGTCATAGAGATAAGTAATTTTTTTATAATATTTTATTAGATTATTATTTTAATATTTAATCAGAAGATAAATGTTTACAATCAATCAGAAGTTTACTATAAAAAAAAATTAAAAAAAAAAATATCACTGTTTGGCATGACCGGTTTAGCTATTCCGGTTTAATAGTGATGCGAAAAGAATAATCAAGAATTGTATGTGGACATTCATTAGAGAACCAGAAGATTTCTCCTAATGATTTTTATGTGTTGTTCGTTTACAAGAAAAACTGATAATATGTCTTTCACTTACCCCAATTAATTTGGATAATATCAATTTCTGGTACGTATAAAAGGAGATATTGTGAACTAATCACCCACCTTATACTCTCATCGACTTACAACCTGAAGTTTGCAAGAGTATTTGGTTAATTGATAATGGTGGTGAAACCATGTAATAAGTAAATGACTATATGTCAATTAATTCGCATCAGAACAATGAATAATCATGAGTTCTCTCCGTTACAATTGGTTTTGGGTCAGAAACCAGATGTGTTCCCATCTAGATGTGCTATACAAGTAAAGTTGCTCCACCACAGTGTTATAAGATGGGATTTGAAAGAATGTTGAAAATATGTTGGATATGAGTCTCTCTTGATGATTGACTATCTTGAGCAATCAACAAATAATTTATTTAAGACTCGAGATGTAGACTATTGTTCCAGTTAGTCAGTATTTCCAACATTAGAGGGAAATAAACAGCTGGTAAAGAAATATATAATGGAAGGAATTATCATGATCCTCGTAATAAAGAATGTGCACTAAAATTTTGAGAGATAATTCATTTGCAGAGTGTAGCAAATTAGATTGCCGAAGCATTCTCTGACCCTGAGTAAATACCAGCTGTGCTCCAATTAAAATTAATATCCTTGAAGGATAAGATCAACCGATATAAGTCTAAAGATCGCCTGAAGTGTGATAGACTTATTGGTTCCAAAGATTATTATCTCGGAAAAGAAAAGGAGCAGGAATTAATATGGCACAGAAGAAGCTAAAAAAATATCTCTAGAAGAGAAGACATGATAAATAAAGAGATCAGACCTGATAATGAAAAGTAAATCTCAACAAGTTGAGTCATGTCTACAATAAAAGGAATCAAAAAGCAAATTGACGTTGTAAATATTTTTGCATGCAGTGTTGCAGTTGATGATCTTATGGAAGAATATTGAGGATCAGATACCGCGGTTAATAAAATAAGTTTAAATATAAAAGGTGTACACAAAGTGATGATTGGCCAATCATGGAAAAAGTTAATGGATAAACACTTCAAGTCTCTTGAAGAGCGAAATATTTGGACCAGTAGTATGTACACTTGAATGTGTAACAGGTAATTAGACATAAGTGGATCTTCATGTGAAAGAGAAATGAATTGTGAGATGCAAAATAATTTTAATAGCACAAAGATTTGTTATTGATTATGAAGAGATGTAATCTCCTATGGTGGATGCAACAATTAAGATCCCTTATGAGTTTCACAATGAGTGAAAGACTTGAAGTAGTCTACCCAGAAGGTTTTAAACTATTAGAAGTAGCCCTAAAGAATTCTATTGCCAGAAGCAATAAACTCTAGTTCTCGAGTATATTACTACATGTATAAAATTAAATCAATATCATTATGAATCAAAACAATCGGGGCAAATGTAATATAATCATCTTAGTTGGTACTTGTTAAAAGAAAGCTACAAGAATAAGTGTAAAGTGTGATGATGATTTAAATATTATCAGATCTCCTGTAGAGATTTAATATATAGTAGAATATCTGAAGAAAGAGTTTAAGATGAAAACATTTTTTTGAAAGATGCAAAAATTATATTGTGCACAGATCTGAATATGGCCGAGTTTGTATAACTCAGATCTTTCATGAAGTTTCTTAGAAATTAAACATCAAGCAGAAGATATGTTATTTCAAAGATCCCTGCATGATTTTACATAGAAAATGCTCATGTATGATTGGTCCAGAAGTATCATAACAAAAAGGAAAGCTAAAATTATATGTTATATAAGAAGGGCATGAATAATAACTAATGTGTACAAGCTAAATGTTTAGAAGATTGTGTGCAAAAGAAATTTTAGGCCTGAAGTCTAAATAGACTAAAGAAATAATCTTTTATGTGAAATGATATTTATGGACTAGAAGTTCAATGACTCGATATAAGAGTTTATTAACTAAATACTTATAACAATTCCCAAAAATGATATATATCAGAATGCATATCCTGAAGATGATATTTCTAGGGGGAGAATAATGATTATGTGCGTGGTTGTACTCTTTTTCTCTTATCATGGTTTTTATCCCATTAGTTTTTCCATGAAAGGTTTTTAACTAGACAACAATGAACACGCGAATGATATATACTTAAATATATACTTAAAGGGATATGTTGTGATTCCAATGATGAAAGACTACTATCTTCAAAGTCTTTGCCATACATTGATGAGATCATGAGAAACAAAGAGAATGCTTAAGATGAGTTACTTGCGAGATTCATAACCTATAGAAGAATGGCAATGTACGTGTCCTACATATTCATTCATGTGAAGATCCGGCGAATCTATTTACCAAGACGTTTCCAAAAACTACTATCAAGAAGTTATTTCATCGTATTGGATCGCGTAATCTCGAAGATTTCAAGTGATGTACTCATGAGGGGGAGTCAAAGCGCGCTGCACTCTTTTTCTCTTAACCATGGTTTTTCCCATAGGATTTTCCTGGTAAGGTTTTTAATGAGGCAACATCTTTCAATGCGCATTTGAGACTATATTTTGATAATGGTCATCCAAGGGGGAGTGTTATGAATAATATGTATATTATATGGATGCTCATTATAGACCCATTAGTAGATTCTAGAAGACTTAAAGTCTAACCTAAACCCTAATATTGTATCCCTATATATACTTTGTATTCTATTGAATAGATTAATAACAAGAGAACAATTCTCTAATCTTTTTTGTTCACAACATAAACACTATTTTAATTTTTCAAATACTTAACCCTTTTATGTAGAATTCCATGATGTAGAACACATGACCTTTCTTCATTCGTATTTTTTTCATAATATTGGGAAAAAAAAATTGCCAGCTAAACACACATAAATGGAAATACATACATGGGTACACATTCCATGCTTTAATGTATAGTAAACTCATAAAAAAGCATCGTATGTTCACATATACCAACTAACATACGACATGTTGCCAACACCATAACCATTCTTATTCACGTATACAGTTCATCGAAATCTTGCAAAGACCGGTGTTGACTCACGTTGACCAAAAAAATATTCAAAAAAATATTTATGTTATTTTTATTAAGAAAACAAATTATTAAAATTTTAAACTATTTAACTAAAAATAAAGAAGGAAAGAAACATTGGTGTTCTTGTGTGGTAATTAATGAGAAAACCAACAATTCTACACAATACACATGAAATCCAAGAATTACAGAGGTAGTAATCGATAGTAAGAATTAAAACCAAAAACCATATAGTAATGTCTACATATGAGATACCTCGAGAAATCAGCGGATAAAACAATTTTTCTCTTTCAGTTTTTAGTTTAAATTTGATTTTTGATTTCTCCACATAATATAAGAATAAAAACAAAGTAAAAGACAACGTGGCGTATGTGAGGTTGTCTATAAGCATGCAATGCTATTTTTAATGTAGTTTGCTATACATTTTAAAATTCGGGACGCATAATCATGTATGTCGTGTGGTTGATGATATTTTTTCTAATTGGAAATATAATAAATTATCCCGATATCGTTACCAAAATAAGTTTAAAAAAATTAATGCTAAATACTGGGTAATTAGGTCAACGATTAACAAATATATCTTATATAATAAAGTAAGGTTCGCTTAATCACAAACTGACACGTGTCATCTTTCATTTTAACCTTCATTTTAACTATTTCTTTATTTTACCTTTTCATATTCTCATTTCTAAAAGAAACATATATAAGAACAATAATTTTTATTAATTACACATTTAAAATCAATTATTACAATTTGACAATAACTTAACAAAAGTAATCAATTATTACAATTTGTCATCCTTCATTTTAATTATTTCTCTATTTTACTTTTTGATATTCTCATTCTTAAAAGATAATAATTTCTCTTAATTGACCATAACTTAACTCATTAATATAATTTACAATAATTAATTAATTAATTAAAAAAAAATCAAATTCAAGTTGATTTCCTCTTCTATATAAGCGATTACCTTTTCGTATTCTTATTTCTAAAAGAAACATATATAAGAACAATAATTTATATTAATTACACATTTAAAAACAATTATTACAATTTGACAATAACTTAACCCATTAACAACATAATTGACAGTAATTTTTTAACATGTGTCTTTTCAATATAACTCAATTATACCACTTGATATTCTCCATCATAAAAAAACATATACAAAGACACGTGTCATCCTTTATTTTAATTATTTCTCTATTTTAATTTTTGATATTCTCATTCCTAAAAGAAACATATATAACAAAAACACATTTACAAAGATAATAATATCTCTTGATTGACCATAACTTAACTCATTAATACAATTTGCAATAACTAATTAATTAATTAAAAAAATTCAAATTATTTTTCTTTTTCACGTTGATTTCATCTTCTATATAATAAAGTAATATTCGCTTAACCACAAGCTGACACGTGTCATCCTTCATTTTAACTATTTCTCTATTTTACCTTTTCATATTCTCATTTCTAAAAGAAACATATATAAGAACAATAATTTCTATTAATTACACATTCTATTAATTACACATTTAAAATCAATTATTACAATTTGACAATAACTTAACAAAAGAAATTAATTATTACAATTTGTCATCCTTCATTTTAATTATTTCTCTATTTTACTTTTTGATATTCTCATTCTTAAAAGAAACATATATAACATAAAAACATATGTCAAGATAATAATTTCTCTTAATTGACTATAACTTAACTCATTAATATAATTTGCAATAACTAATTAATTAATTAAAAAATTTCCAAATTCAGGTTGATTTCCTCTTCTATATAAGCGATTACCTTTTCGTATTCTCATTTCTAAAAGAAACATATATAAGAACAATAATTTATATTAATTACACATTCAAAAACAATTATTACAATTTGACAATAACTTAACCCATTAACAACATAATTGACATCACAATCTTATATAATAAAGAAGATTTTCTCTTATATATAAGTGTTGTAGTTGGGAGCATAGAGTCAATGACAAATGTAAGATCACTTCTCTATTTTCTCATCTTATGCTTTCAATGTAATGTGAAAAGTAAGGTAAGACTTGTTTATTAGACGATCTATATGAGTCTCTCCACATCTTCTAAAATGACTCAACCAATTTTTTTTTTAATTTATTCATGTATTTTCATCATCACAATTTCATCAAATTTATTTTTATAGAAGTGTTAATTAGTTTCGAAATATATAATAAGTTGTAATAACTTTGAAAAATATTGATAGAATATAATTATTAGAAGACGATCCCAAAATATAAAAACTATTAAACTATATTATTTTTAAATAATTAAATAATAATGTAACTATCATTATTTACTTTAGCCGAGAGAGAAAATAGAAACATAAATTATCAAATTATTTTACCTAAGCGGAATGGGCAAATGACATCTAAATAGATTAATTATTTTGATATATATTATTTATATAGTGTTGTATAATTTACTACATTTGTTTAAAGTCACGCAACGCGTGAGGCCTCCCTTAATATATGTATATGGGTTGGTTGCCTAAACCCCTCCCCAACTTTAAAAACTCTACCTATTTCCACCTAAACTTTGTAGTTTTTGAAATAACCCCCCCCCCCCCCCCCCCCCCCCCCCCAATATATGTTTTAAACTTCCTAAACTATTTTACTCTGTCTAATTCAACATCTCTAATCAAAATTTTCAAAACTAGATTAACTTATCGAAATCGTGTTTTGCAAACAATGATTACCCGTCCAATAGGAAACCCGACCTGTCTCTTTTATAAAAATCAATCCGATATTTTATTTCATTGAGAAAAACCAGAGCTGATTAGGGAAAAACACACAGAATCGTGAATATGGTTCATGGAAAATAAGAAAGAGTGAGAGAGGCAGATTCTCGTCAAAGCTCCTAGGATTGTTGTCGAAGCTTCTGAGTTTTTCAAAATTGAGACGTGTAGACAATTCAGTTTGTGTCGTGGGTTTTAACAGGTTTCAAAAACCTGCAACTTTACAAGCTTCAAAAACATTCAATTCAAAATGTATTTGAAACCTGCAATTTTAACAAGCTTCTTCGTACACTTGTTAATCATTCTCTTAGCAATTGGTCCAAAATTTACAACCTTAAACATAGCAAAACCATGTTTTAATGAAGGTAGGAAAGAAGCCAAGACAAAATCAAACGAAACTGATGTCACTCTCTCTGTTTACTCTCTTTCAAATCTGAATTGTTTTTAGATACAAGTTTAACCTGCAAAGTTATGATTACATAAGTTGTGCTAACAAGTAAAACAGGAACTGAAACACAATCTAATAACTATGAAAAGAATTAAATAAGTTTACATGGCTTTTGTGCTATTGAATTGTGTGAAGATTGCTTCCATTCCCCAAAGGTGCGAAGAAAGCTGCATCTAAGGTGACAAATCTATCTGATGTTCTCGTTGTTGGTCGTGCTATATTTTTTTGAGGAAGATTATTTATGTATTTTGCTAGCCTGCCGGACAAGTTTTAAGATATCTTTTTATAACATGTGGTGAGTAATTTGTAGTTATGTTCTCCTGCTAACTAAATCAAGGCTTAAGATTTTCTCTTTTTTTTTTTTGGGGCCTCTCCCCCTCTCAATGTTCAGTGGATGGACAAAAAAATGGTGACATGTGGCTGTCAGTTATCTTGAATAGGATAACATTCTCATTATTCATGTTCTCTAAGCAATTTAATCCACCACCTTCATAAAGTACATTTGCTAGAGCTTCTAGTCTTAGTGTAGACATATGACCTTTCTTGATACTCTTGTTAATCAAAATATTTTGTTATTCAAAGACCCGCGGCCTTGAGCGCTTGCACTACCAATGCAGAGTTTTCTCTTTGTATTGTCGCGTTTGTGGTGTTGAATGTGTTTCAAATGGATGAATTTTGTACTTTTGCACTTTCATTGTTGTTTGTTGACTGTGAATTGGAGAGAGTTATCGGGTTTTGTTATTGAAAATTTGACTATTCTTTTTGATTTTTAAAAGTGCTAAAAATATATTTCAAGTCTTTTTGGGAATTGATGATGCAGTCCTCGTGATTTGCTTTATGATTCTAGAACAAAAGAAGTTGTTATCAGTATGTAGGTCTCCAAAATGTTAAAATCAGTAACGAAATTATGTTCGATGTTGAGCCTGATATAAGTTGGAGTGCCCCTGCCATTGCTGCTGCACCTGATGTTGTGACACGTTCTTAGTAAGCCTTATATAAGTTGGAGTGCCCCCGTTATTACTCTCTCTTTTACTCTTTTATAGAGACTTACCCCACACAAGCTGAAACTATTTGATTCTGATGAAGAAGAGTCGGAGAAGAAGAAAAGTAAGAAGTAGGAGAAGAAGCATGAAGAAGAATAAGGAGAAGAAGCGTGAAACGTCGATTTTTTTTTTGTCATTGAGGGTTTGGGTTGAGTTATGGATTGGGTAGACAATCGTTGTTTGCAAAACGCGATTTCTAAAAGTTAAAATCGATTTTTTGATTTTGATTAGATATGTGGAATTAGGTATAACAATATAGTTTGGGTGGTTTTATGTAGAGTTTGATTAGATTAGGGAGGATTCTCATGAACTTGATAGTTTGGGGGAGAGGGGGGGAGGTTTGAGGCAGCCAACCCTATATATATATTTGCGATTAATCAGTGTAAACATATATCGGTAAATCCTTTTATGACAATAATTACTACACATATAGCAATATATAAATAATGAATAAAATTTATTATGTTTATTTTAAGGGAAAATCCCATAAAAAACTTTCAAGTTACAAATGATTCCCAGCTTAAACGTTTAACTTTTTTTTGTTTCCAGTTAAAACCTTGAACTATTGAATTTTTCCAGAAAAAACCTTCAACTCTTAATACTTGTGCCCGAGGTTAAGTTGACTAACGGTCAACGATAAACAGTAACGTTGACCGTTATCATTTTGATTGATTAGTGTAAGTAGGGTAAAAATATTTAGTTAGTCATGACGGTGGTAAAACATAGGTCGTAAACAAATTTTGAGTAAAGCGGGTTATACGGGTGCGGGTTGTGGAGAAGGCATTGCGGGTGCGGATCGCGATATCTGAAGAAGAGGGTTATATAAACCCGCATAACTAATTTAAAAAAAAATTCGGCCAAAGTCAGCCGAAAACATTAAAATCTAATCCAATTAGAAAATCCTTAACTTCTTCACCGTTACAGTTGATGTGCAGCCAATTACGGACCTAGATGGAAGGATGTGAGGTGAGTTGACCTCTCATTAACTTATCATTTTGATTAAGGTACACATATTTAGTTAGCCATGACGGGTTATCCGCTACAAATATTTAGGTCGTAAACAAATTTTCAGTGAAGCGGGTTATCCGCTATTGGAGTTAAAACATAATAAAAAATTAATATAAATAAGAATTTTCTATATAATAGACTTATGCTCCAAATTAAGATAGAGTTGTTGCTTTATTAGAGGAAGAAAACTACAAAAAAGAATTAATTTTTTTTATTTTATTATATTAAATAAAAACAAGATTTTGGGCTGGATTTTAATGTTTTCGATTGACTTGGTCCGAATTTTGTTTTAATAGTGATGCGAGTTTATATAACCCTTTTTTTTAGATATCGCGACCCGCACCCGCATAACTCGCTTCACTCAAAATTTGTTTATGACCTATGTTTTACCACCGTCATGACTAACTAAATATTTTTACCCTACTTACACTAATCAATCAAAATTATAAGTTGTTAAAAAAAAAAAAAAAAAAAGAGTTGACTAACGGTCAACGTTACTGTTAATCGTTGACCGTTAGTCAACTTAACCTCGGGCACAAGTATTAAGAGTTGAAGGTTTTTTCTGGGAAAATTCAATAGTTCAAGGTTTTAACTGGGAACAAAAAAAATTGAAGGTTTAAGTTGGGAATCATTTGTAACTTGGAGGTTTTTTATGGAATTTTCCCTTATTTTAATGCCAATAACATTTTTGGACTGCCCGATCCATGTGGCCAAGTGGGGATATGAGTTGGGACAAGTGTGTGGACCCATCTGTTCTGTATTGATTTCCGTTTGGAAAGATATAATGGCATGTTCATCAATCTTTGTGTTGCAAGTTAAATATTATGTTAGAGATGTCAGGCAACAGTATGTCACTATGTCTTGTGATTTTCTGCAACTATCAAATAGGCATTGTGATTTCAATATGTAATCTTATTGTTGATTATCGAGGGGTTTGTGCATCTACGATTGAAAATAATAATTAGAATTTGAAAAATGTTATGAACAAAAGAGTTTAGGGAATTGCTCTCTTGTTATTAGTCTATTCAATAAAATACAAGATATATATATAGGGATACAATATTAAAGTTTAGGTTAGACTTCAAGTATTCTAAAATTTACGAATGGGCCTATAATGGGCATCCACATAATAATAATACTATTCATAACACTTCTTCTTGGATGACCATTGTCAAAATATAGTATGAAATGCCCATGTGAAAGATGCTGCCTCATTAAAAACCTTACTAGGAAAACCTTGTAGGAAAAACCATAGTTAACGAAAAAAAAGTGCAGCACGTTTTTACTCCCATTCATAAAGACATCACTTGAAATCTTCGAGATGACGTGATCCTATATGATGATCTAACGTCTTGAAGGTAGTTGTTGGAAACGCTTTGGTAAATAGGTTCGCCAAATCTTCACTTGAATGAATCTGTAGGACAAACATCGCCATTCATCTATAGGTCATGTATCTCGCAAGTGACTCATCTTGATCATTTTTCTTTGTTTCTCATTATTTCATCAATGTGTGACAAAGTCATTGGATACTCTTTCATCATTGGAATCATTGTATTCTCTTTTTAGGTATATATCATTCGTGTGTTCTTTGTTGTCTCATTAAAACCTTTCATGGAAAACCCTATAGGATAAAAACCATGATAAAGGAAAAAGAGTTTAACTAGCATATAATCATATTTCTCTCGTGGAAGGATCATCTTTAGGATACAAATTCTTATCATATATATATATGTATATATATATATATAAATGATAAGAATGTGTATAAGTAGAGCCTTAGTTAACAAACTCTTATATCAGCTCATTAGATTTCTAGTTCATAAATCTCATTTCACATAGAAGACTATTTATTTACTCTATTTAGATTTCATGACTAAAATTTCTTTTGCACACAATCTTCTAAACATTCATCTTGTACATATGAGCTATTCATGTCCTTCTTATATAACATACTATTTTAGCTTTTCTTCTTATTATGATACTTCTGGATCTAACATACATGATCATTTTCTATGTAAAACCCTGCAGGGATCTTTGAAAGAACATCTTTTGCTAGATATTTAATTCCCAAAAAACTTCATAAAATATTTAATCTATACAAAGCCAACTATAAGATCTGATTTCTGCATCTTTTAGAAAAATGATATCATCTCAAATTCTTTCTTCAAATATTCTACAGTATTTGAGATATGATAATATTTACGTCATAAACATACAATGCCTTTATAATAATCCTTAGCCAAATCTTCTTATAAAGATTCATGGACTAATATTGTCATTCTTGTACCTTTCTCATAAGTATCCACATGGGCGATTATCTTAAATTTTCCTTGATTGTTTCTGTTCAGAACGATATCGATTTAATTCATACATATAATATTCTTGAGAACTAGAATTTGTTGATTCTGGCAATAGAATCCTTCAGGGTTGTTTCTGGGAGTTTAAGACCTTCTAAGTAGACTGAATCAAGTCTTTATCTAATTTTCAAACTCATAAGGGATCTAAATAGTTGCACCCACCACAAAAGAATATATCTCTTTATAGTAAATTCCAAGTCTTTGTGAGAATTCTTGTGATATTAAACATGCTTAGCATCTGACAAATTATTACTCTTTCTTATAAAGATCCACTTATGTCCATTAGTTTTACACCTTCAAATGTATGGACTACAAGAGACTTTAACTATTTTCTATTGTTTCTCTTCATGATTGGCCAATCATCACTTTGTGTACACCTTTATATATTTTATCTTATCCTACCACGGTTTTTTTTCCTCGATTTTATCCACTACATCATCAACTGCAATACTGCATGCAAAAATATTTACGACGTCGATTTGGTTTTTATTTCTTTTTATTCTAGACATGACTCAACAAGTTTAGATTTCTTTTTGCATGATTTATCTATTTATCATGTCACCTCTTCTAGAGATATTCTTTAGCTTCTTTGGTGTCATATTAATTCTTGCTCCTTTTCTTTTCCGAGAATGCTAATTGTTGTGCATTAAGTTTTACCCCAAATAAATACCGCAAGTGTACAGTACACCGCTGTAGTACGTAGGGATCAAATCCATAGGGACCAAAACGATTACACTATGGACTATGATAATCAAAACTTGGCTAGGGTAAATAAATATGATTTTGTATGTTTTCTAACAACATAATAAGATAAATATGATCCGAGCACAGCTAAGTTAGGCACATAGAATCCTAAGGAAATCTAAACAAGCAATATACATGCATAAGAGAAAACATTATAAACCATTCTAGAACTCAATCACAAAGTTACACTAATTCCTTAGTGATAACTACTATGCAAACTCTCTTCATTACAGCTTTGAGATCTAAATCTGAAAATAAACTTTCCATGTCCGAGATCTCTTCTTTAAATGGTTGCTTTAAGCGGCCAAATCGATGGCATAAAGCTTAGAAGTCCTTTGATGTTTTGGACTTGTGCATTAGTAACTCTTCCTGTAAGAGTATATCAGTTTGCTTCGCTTCAATAGTACTAGAAGTATCCACATCCAGGATCTTGATGGGTTCCTCTCGCTTCCAAGACATAATCCTATCGCTTCTACCGGACAGACGTGATGAACGACTCATCATCAGCTGCTATTACGAGGCTGTATTTGATCAATAGGGAAGTGTAACAATAAACGGATGAGCCAATCCAACAAAATCGAATGCACATACCAAAATATAAACCCTCTAACAATCTCTACTAACCAGAACCAATTTGAAACTGGATCAGAAAATAACCACAGCCCTAAGTGCAGTCCACGAACATTCGGTGCAGTGGAGAAGACGTAATCGCAAGATCAAACGAGATCAGTCTGCATTACACAGAAAATCCTGGATTTTAAAGAAAGCACCAGTGACCCCAACAGATCAAACCCGACAACCAACTGAACAAGCTAGCTCAGATATAAAGATCTCGATCCCAAAAACGAGCAAGGCAAGACTGCATAAAACAATATATCGTCGCCTTCGCCAACAAAGTCTCTGAGATGAAGAAGGACTCTGAATCATCAGATCAATGATCCAAGTCGAGGAACCAAGATCAGAGATGGAGTCGCCTTCGTGAGAACCCTAGCCGCCTTTCCTGTAAACCCCCTTTGAAATGTATCATAAATTAAATTATTTGAATAAAATATTTTAATGTATATTTACATGATTATTGAAATGAAAGTCAATATCTATTTGAAGACTTTCTACACGATCTTTGTAGATCAAATCTCTTAATCAACTCAGCTAAACTTCACTAATTACGATTGTACCTTTGAATTTTGTAAGATTAGTAAAACTTTACTTACACAATTCGTTTGATAGGGGCGAAACTTATAGAATTTAAAATAATATGGATAATAATTATAAAATACCTTTTTATAAGCAAATTCTTTCTGCCATAATATCTCATCTGTTTTTCAACGAAGATAAAATTACAATAAAAATAATTGAAATGTATTATAAATAAAACTATCTGAATAAAATATTTTATATTTATATGATTATTGACATGAAAGTACATATCAATTTGAAGATATTATGAAATATAGAGATTTCTACATGATATTTTAAAGAAACACAGAAGATTGATGATAAAATCTTGTGTGTTCATCTTCACCTTGTATACAGTTTTATAGTTTACAAAGAAAGGTATCTCAGACATTTATGACAGAGATACCCAGTACAAAATTAATCCATTGACATATGAGATTTGATAATATACGATCCCAATACCCTCCCTCCGACTGGTGCGTGTAAGTTATGGATGCCCAGTTTGGCTCGAAACTTCTCAAATGCGTGACGACCAAGAGGCTTAGTAAAAACGTTAGCCGATTGAGTAGTAGTATCAACATGAGTTGGAGCAATGTTACCGGATTGAATCTCGTCTCGCACGAAATGACAATCGTTTTCGCTGTGTTTCGTCCGTTCATGAAAAACCGAATTTGTAGCGATGTAGATAGCGGATTTGCTGTCACACAAAACACGCATTGGTTGATCATGTTTGATTCCGAGATTACGTAGAACTCGCTTAAGCCAAATGAGTTCCTTCGTAAGAAACGCCATGGCTCTGTATTCAGCTTCCGCTGATGACATGCTCATTGTCTTCTGTTTACGGCTCTTCCAAGATATTGGTGAGGATCCAAGTTGAACAAAGTAGCCAGTAACGGAGCGACGTGTGACTGGACAACTGGACCAATCAAAATCACACCAACCGGATATCTGAAAATCATTCTTTGCTTGCAACAAAATTCCCTGACCAGCAGTGCCTTTTAAATATCGGACGACACGCAACACCGCTTGCCAATGATCTTCTCTAGGCGTCTGTATGAACTGAGATAGAACGTACACACTAAACGTTAAATCAGGGCGAGTGGCGGACAAGTATATTAGCTTACCAACCAATCGTCGATACTGTTTTGGAAGCAAATGTCTGAGCAGTATTGGTAACAAGATTCTTCAAATAACTTGGTCTTGAACAGGATCGAGTGTTCTGTCGGATTGGGTTTTGCGGCAACGGCGGAAGCACAGGCGGAGCATGGTTGATTTCCGGCGACAAAGTCAGGTTTGAGTTGTCAGGCAACGACACAATCGGTGAAGAGGACGACGTTACTTTGTCGCTTGATGAAACTATCGATGATGAGGGTGAAATCGGTGTAGCAGCGGACGGTAAAGACGAACCCAACAGGACGATGGGGGGTTCCGGTTGCAAAGTATCCATCTCATCGGAGGAAGACGATGCTTCTCTTGTTGGGGCTAAAGGAGCTGAAACATCAGATGGGCCTATTTGTGAAATACGATATGTGGGCTGAATATCCTCTTCTAAATTTGGGCCTGTTAGAATTGAGGCCCATAAAGCATCATCTTCTTCTTCTTCGACGTTTCCTGAAGAAACATCTTTAACGAAAGGAAACTCAGCTTCATAATTTAACATCTCTAGACACAAAGAATTCATGGCTATCAAGATCATACAAGCGCCATGCCTTCTTCCCATAGGGATAACCAACAAACACACATCGACGACTTCGAGCAGCAAACTTGTCACCCTTGTGTGCTTGATTATGTGCATAACAGAGACTCCCGAACACTTTTATGTGATCATAATCTGGAGCAACGTTGTGCAGTCTCTCATACGGCGTCAAACCGTCTATCACTGAACTCGGAGTCCGATTAATCAGATATGCAGCTGTCAAGATACACTCTCCCCAAAACTCAATCGGCAAATTTCCTTGAAATCGCAAAGCTCTAGCAACATTGAGAATATGGCGATGTTTGCGTTCAACTCGTCCATTTTGTTGCGGCGTTCCTACACAGGAAGTTTCATGACGAATCCCTTGAGAACGAAAGTAATTAGACATGCTTGTAAACTCTGTGCCGTTGTCACTTCGGACACACTTAACATGTTTTTGAAACTGTCGTTGAGTCATCGAAATCAGATTTTGCAAGTTTGTTGCTGTTTCAGCTTTGTCTTGTTGAAGGAAGAGCCAAACACTTCTCGAGTAGTCATCAACTACCGTGAGGAAATAACGAGCACCGGAGTGTGATGGTGTTATATACGGTCCCCATAAATCACAATGTATCATCTCAAAAATTTCAGAGGTTTTATTACTGCTCAACGGAAAAGAACATCTTGTTTGCTTAGCGCGAAGACAAACATCACACGCTTTATTTGAAATTTCAGAAATTACAGAAGCATTAACTTGCGAAATCGAACCAACCACTCGTGAAGAAGGGTGGCCCATCCGTTTATGCCACAGTTCATATGATATCTCCGCTTGAGTTCCCACCGATGCAACCAACTCCATTCGACACAATTGAAAGGTTCCTGACTCACGTCTACCCGCTCCAATCATCGTCCTCGAAACGCGGTTCTGGATAACAAGGAACTTGTCAGCCAACTGCACTACACAACTATTTTCGTCCATCAACTGTCCCACCGAGATGAGATCAGATTGAAAACCCTCTACATAAAACACAGATTTCAACACCAGATTGGAACCCATCACTATTGTTCCTTCCTTAACTGAAATTTTCTCTCTACCATCAGCCAAGACTACTAAAACCGGCTGTGCCATAACTCTCACATCAGTGAGCAAATGATATTGATCGGTGAGGTGATGTGAAGCACCGGTGTCCAAAATCCAAGATGAGGAAGAAGACTTACCCGAGAGTTTTTCGGTGCTGGTGCTTGCTCCTCCATTCAAAAGATTGACAAGAGTACGCCACTGTGAATCGCTCAGACCAGCCACTCCGTCACGATCGTTGTCAGTTATCACACAGTTTGCTTGTGCAATGTTGGCTGGTGCCCTTAGGTGAACAGAATTAGCATAAGAGACACTGCCACGTCCACGTCCATTGTTAGCAACACCACGTCCACGTCCAGCCATAGTGCGAGACCTTGGTCTGTCTCCCCACCATTCTGGATATCCTATCACGCCATAGCAAGTCTCGGTGGCGTGACCAGCACGGTTACAATGTTTACAAAATAGTGTTTTGTCTTTCTCATCTCTTCGATAAGACATCCTTGTCTGCGCAACAAAGGCACTAAACTCTGGTTGATCTCGAGATGCTAGTGTTCCATTTCTCACAAGATCTTCCTCTTGACGAACGATGTTGTACACCTCCTCCATGGATGGGATCGGAGTCCTTGACACCAAGCCTGATCGCACAGTCTGAAACACACTATCATCGAGTCCAAAAAGGAACTGGTGAACCTTGTCCTCCTCTCGGTCTCGCTCTTGAACAGCACCCAGATCGCAGACACACTTCCCACATTTGCACACTCGCAGCGGACGATAACTAGCCATGCTATCCCAGATTTTTGTTAATTTTCCAAAATACGTCTCAATCGCAAGTCCTTTCTGTTTGCAGCAAACCATATCTGCTTTAATTTACTGAATTCTAGGTCTATTTGTAACCGAGAATCGCTTCTTCAAGTGATCCCAGAGATCTTTGGCAACATCACGGTGAGAAATGTTTGATCGCAAAGACGAATCAATGGACATCTTAATCCATGACACAAGAAGAGCCTGAATCGTCCACTAGTCTTCAAGATCAGGAGAGCCTTCTGCCGGACGCGCGATCGTACCGTCAAGGAAGCCAAACTTCTTTCGTGAAGACAAAGCAGTCTTCAATCCACAAGCCCATTCATCATAATTGGTCCCTGACAACAAAGGGTGTGAGATCACAGCCCCTGGATTGTCAGCCGCAGTCAAATCGTGTGGAGAAATTGTTCTTCGGACCTCCATCGTTGTCATTGTTGTCGTTGCGTTCGTGTTTTCACCCATCGTCAATTCGTGTATGTCTCAAATTTGAAAAAGAAGTGAAAACAAGAGAATCAGACTTCTTCAAGCTCTGATACCATAAAGAAACACAGAAGATTGATGATAAAATCTTGTTTGTTCATCTTCACCTTGTATACAGTTTTATAGTTTACAAAGAAAGGTATCTCAGACATTTATGACAGAGATACCCAGTACAAAATTAATCCCTTGACATATGGGATTTGATTATATACGATCCCAATATATTTGTAGATCAAATCTCTTAATCAACTTAGCTAAACTTCAGTAATTACGATTGGATCTTTGAATTTTGTAAGATTGGTAAAACATTAACTTTTATACAATTCGTTCTATGGGAGACAAAATACAATTTTTAAAAATCTGGATGACTCTATTGTATTCCTTCAACAAACCTAACATAAGAAATATAAAATAATAGATGAAAATTAGAAACTACCTATTTATAAATAAAATCTTTCCACCATAATAGCTCGGTTGTTTTTTCAATGAATGCAAGAAATCAAAACAAACGTTATATGATGAAGGAAGATGAGAGAATTGTTATATATATTGAAAAATGAGAGGATTTACATTTCAATTTAAAATGGAGGAAGTTGCAAATAATCAACTTAAAATTGTGAGGAGAGTTACAACTTGGTCTTATTAAGTATCATGGTCAATACAATTTAAATTCTGTTTATTTTGATGTTTTATTTTCTATTTAATTGTGTAGTTAATATAAGGAAAGTTACATTCTTAAAATAAATGTAAAAAAGATGTAACATAATTGTTGAAAATATAACAATATGGTCAAATTAAGAATATGGTGTGTATTTAAAATTTTATTGTATATTTATATATTATTTAGTTAGAAAAAAACTGAAGTGCATAGTCTTTAACTTTTTTTTCAAAATGAACACGTGTCGCCTCCTGGTTAAATAATCCTTCATTATTATATGACATAGTGACAAGTGTAAGAAAATATTCTGCATGTCTGTAACCTCTTCTACTAATCTCCATTAAAATTCTACTTTTTTTTCGCCGCGTCAGAACGATAGAGAAACATAGATATATGGCATGTTTGCCTTGGGTTACAAGAACCGAAGGTTTCTGAAGCTACCTCGAACAGTTAGGAGAAATTGTCTATGCTAATATAGTTTGTGATGGAGCAACACAACGATCAAAGGGATTTGGTTTTGTAAGCATCTAAGCAAATATGTAACATGTAGAGTAATTATTGATATATATATCGGTTTTTTTATTGTCTGATTTTATATTAGCAATTAAAATTATTAGTATTATGATGTATTGTAGACTTTTATATCATTTCTTCGGTTGAAACAGAGTATCATACATAACTTTAATAAACCGTTGATTGGTAGTTATTAAGGTAACGATCATAAAGAATATAGAATCTATTCTTGCAAGAACATGTTCTTTTAACTGCAATATTCTCCATTCTTAATGAATCCATGAATCTTCTGCTCTGTTTCCTCGTATCTGTTGAAAAACATAGAAACTCCAATAGGAGAAAGGGTTTTACCTGATTCTTGCCAAAAGTAGAGTGAAGAATAAGAAAAAAAGTAAACGGATTTCAAGAAACGCACAAAATATATGGACCCAAAAATCAAAAATCTCAAATCTTTATGCGTATAGCTCTATAAATCTCATATTTCTTAGCCAATAGGCCAAAAACATTGCTCTTGTCTATTTTCCTCTTCGTCGCCTTTTTATCGGTAATAGCCTATTCAATCCTCCTCTGCTTTACACAATTATATGTTCTGTTTTTGTTATTTTACAGCTAAATAATATCTTATATAGTAAAGTAGGCTTCGTTTAACCACATGCTGATACGTGTCATCCTTCATTTATTTTTTTCACAATTTCTATATTTTACTTTTTGATATTTTCATTTCTAAAATAAACATATATAAAAAAAAAAATTTGTCTTAATTATACATTTAAAATTAATTCATACAGTTTGACAATAACTTAACCCATTAACACATTTGAAAGAACACCAAACAACATAATTGACTATACTTTTTAACATGTGTCTTTTCATTATTCTCTATTATACCACTAGATATTCTAAATCATAAAAAAAAAAACATATACAAAGACAAATACTTATAATTCTATCCGTGTCAGTTTCATGATTGTATTTACTTGATTGTCATTTGTATTCATTCTCTATCAGTTTTGGCTATTTCATTAACAAGATTCCTCATTTATTACATTCATTGTCATTTAAACACACCATAAATTATAATTGTAACACCCATAATTTTTTTTTTTTTTTTGTAACATACATCACTTTTCATCCTATAAATAATCATTTTCATATCCTTCTCCATCATATCTCAAATTCCTAAATTTTTTTTTTTGTTTTTATGTTCTTGAATGGGTTGAAAACTCAATTAAGACATCATTGTAAGAATTTGATATTATAATTGTTTTTAGAAACTATATAGTAAATATTTTAGATTGTTTTCATTTTTTATTTTATCTCTAATGCGTTATAAATTATACGTATTAGGCCTGGAAACGGATCGGATATCCGGGAAAATTGAACTATCCGGATCCGTCAGATCCTCTATTTCATTATCCGAATCCGGATCCGAGGGTTTAAAAACAATTACCCGTGGATATCCGGATCCGATCCGGGTTTTAAGTTACAAAACGTAGAATCCTGCATTTTTACATATTTAATGTCAAGATCTAATACAATATTAACAACATTTGGACTTATGTTTTAATACATCACACGATAACACTGTCACATAGCAAAATATTGATCAATTAACAGTATCACGTAACAAAATATTGATCAATTTTGATGTGTCTTCAAGTATAATCCTCTTCAAAAGTTATCTTCAAAAGAAACTACTACCTACGAGATTCCAGCAAACCTGTAATCACAAAACCATAAAAACACAATATTTTTCATGAGAAAGCATTGAAAATTTATGAAAACCAATAAAAATCTTAACTAGCTATAAGTGAGTTTCATTCTTACCTCGTACAAAATGCAAAAGGCTCAATTTATATCTGATCTGGCTGCATGTGCAAATTCTTCACTTCTGTAACATATAACAATTGTTAATAATTATCAAAATTTGAAAATTACAAGATTTAAACAAAAAATGTAAACCTGATTCGAGATTCTCAAGGTCAGCAACCAATTCTTCTACGTTTAAATCCTCATTGTTATCACGAAACCAATCTTGAGTGCAAATAAGAGCTTCAACGGTTTTTGGTGTCAACGAACTACGAAAACGATCTAGTACCCGACCGCCTGCACTAAATGCAGATTCTGATGCAACAGTTGACACAGGTATCGCAAGCAAATCTCTTGCCATCAGTGATAAGACTTTGTACTTAGAACCTGTTATCCTCCACCACTGTAAAATGTCGAAGCTTTCCTTCTTTCTATCCTCCCGAACTTCATCCAGATAAATTTCTATCTCTGATCTTCCATCAACCGCCTCTTCACTTTCCTCAGCATCATCAAACATAGCATCCATCAGTGAATGACTCTTCTCTTTTTTCTCAGAACTTGAAACTGATTTTTCCTTATCTTGGGGAGTTTCTGATGAATATTGTGAATCTAGCACTGATTTATAATATGCGAATAATCTGTCCATAGTTTGTTCGATCTTCTCAATCAAACATCTAGCCTCATATGGAGGATAACTTCCTTCAATCATCCACTTTACCCACCTCATTTTGTATCGGGGGTCAAGAACAGCAGCAACATAAATCATCATATTTGTATTCTCAAAGTTTCCCCAATACTTTTGAAACTTCAGTTTCATTTTCTGAGCCATCGCTTTCTTGTATGGATCCTCCATCATGGACATCTTCACAATCATCCAACCCACTCCAAAACTCTCTTTCATGTATGTATTCCCAGTCACATACTTAGACCCAAAAATGTTCACAGTGGCATCATAAAAATACTGCAAAATAGAAGATAACGCACTCACATATACCATTCAGCATCACTGGGTGTACCTTCACAGATCCTTGTAAGTTCCGCCACATACTTATCATCTTCTAACTCAAGCATATCAAATCCTTTCTTCAGTTCCACAGCAGATTGTAACATCAAGAAGGTTGAATTCCATCTTGTTTCAACATCTAAGCAAATACCATATTTACTTTCAACTTTCTGAAGCTCCAAACACTCTTTAAATCTTTTCAGCCTATTAGGAGAAGACCGAACATACTTAACAGCTGTTCGAATCTTCAAGACAGAATTATGCTCACCCTGAAGTCCATCTCTCATAATCAAACCCAATATATGGGCACCACACCTCATATGAAGAAACTCTGCATCCAAAACACTCGTTCCCCATGAAGTCAACTTTCGTTTCAAGTACTTTATAGCAAGATCGTTTGAGCTGGCGTTATCTACTGTAATGGTGAAGACTTTACTGATTCCCCAAAAGACTAAGCATTTTTCAACCATCTTACCAATAGTTTCACCAGCATGATTATCAACTACGCAAAAGTTGATGATTCTCTTGTGTAACCTCCAATTCTCATCTATGTAGTGAGCTGTCAAGACCAAGTAATTCATATTCTGTACGGATGTCCAGCAATCCGTAGTCAGAGAAATACTACCCTTATAACTCCTAAAAAAGTTCCTAAGTTTGCTCCTTTCTTCTTCAAAAATCATCAGACAATCTTTAGCCACTGTTTTACGAGAAAGGATATCAAAACGAGGCTGAGCAACAGAGATAAAACGTTGAAATCCCTTATGTTCAACAAATCTAAAAGGTAACTCATCCATGATAATCATTTCTACTAACGCCTTCCGAGTTGCTGATTGACTGAAAGCTAAGAAAGACGGTACCTTACTCCCTGAGCTCCCATCTATTTTATTCTGGTGGTGTAAAGTTGACTGTTTCAGCCTTTTACCATCTCTTTCAGAATCAGATACTTCTGGACATAGCACTTTGCAAGTTTTAGTGTGTTTCAACATTGCACTAGTTGTGGAACCAGACTTAGTTCTACAACTAATCAACACAGAGCAATGAATACACCTTGCTTTACCAGCAACATTAGACTTCGTAAAGTGAGCCCAAACAGGAGACTTTAACTTTGATACCTCTGAAGATTCAGCTTCTCGGATTTTTTCATCAGTTTCTGGTTTGGAGCTTTCAGTAGCAACGTCACAATTTCCTGTTGATTTCGTAGAATCCTCATCATTAGATTCCATCTGTATAAGTCACACAAAAAAATCAAACATTTAGATAAAGAGTCCCAACAAATACTTTGCCGCCAACATAATAGAAGATTTGAACTTCAACAACTTCTTATTCATTTATGAGTATTGGTAGAAAAGGAACAACATTCTTTGGTTAAACAATGTGACATGAGCTTATTCAACAAATACTAGAGCTTTCGTGAATGTTGGGACAATTATTTAACTCAATATATTAATATATATCAATTTCAGCGCTTACAATTTCAATTTGCTTGTCAAATGCAGAATTGATCGATATAAAGAAAAAGAGAAGGTATTACATTGCAAGTAACTCATATATTATCTATTTTCGATTGGGCTAAGGAGTAAGGACTCATTCATAAATTCAACTATCTAACTAATAAAATGAAATATTTAGAGACAAAGTATGACTTGTGAGTAAGGGAAACAAGAGAAGATATAACATATAGATGTCATTAAGACATTAACGAATTTTCTAAAACTATTTTTCTTAGTTTTTTAAATCCATAAGCGTGAGAATTATTTTCAAAACACCACTTCATCTCTTTCTTAGTATTATTTTTCTAACTACCCGTGAGATCAAGAATTTGTGAAGACAATATAAACCATGTTCGTCTTTTTCTTACTATTAAACAAAGAGTAAAGGGATCAAGCACTTGTGAAAACCAATCATGAAACAGAGACAATAAACTAGAGAACCAATAAGACTAGTGAAGGAGAAATTCAAGTTTGAGAATGGATTCTTCAGATTAAAACCAGACAAGGGTTACAACCCGAGAGACAAAACCTAAAACTGAATAGAGAGAGACACAATTACCTTTACACTGAAATATGCCACAACAAGCTTAAACGGTGAAGTAATCGGATAGTAAACACGGCTGACAGTAGAGAACTCACCGGACTTAGGGTTTGGAGTTGTGTTCGTGAAAGTGAAAGAAGGTTCGAGAGAGAAATCTGAGTAAGAAATGGAAAAGTGTCGGTGGTGATTTGGTGATATATTTGTAATTGTGTGGGCTTCATTGTTTTTGGCTGAGTTTTAATTATGAATGTCATAACTAATAAGTATTAACTATAACTAAGGAAAACATATAGATATTATAACGGATCTCGGATATCCGCTACTTAAAATGTTTATTATCCGGATCCGGTATTTTACTATCTGGATCCGGATCCGGACCCCCCGGATACCCTAAATTTCGGATCGGATCGGATCGGATCTCGGATCGGATCTCGGATCTCGGATAATAATTCCAGCCCTAATATGTATTCCTTTTTTAACCCTCATAATTTAATTTAACATTATATATGTATTATACAATTTTGATAACTATTACAATGCAAATTTATTTTTTTTCAGATTTATTTTCTCTTCTATATAAGTGATTTAGTTGGAATATAGGACACTTCACGAATATAAAATCGCTTATTTATAGAGCTATATATATATATATATATATATATATTTCAATTTAATTTGTCTTTTTATTGATTTCCCCTTCTATAAGTGATGTAATTGAGAGCATAAAATCAATGAAGAATGTAAGATCACTTTTTAATCTAATATAATTTTAATTTTTTCTAAATTAATTAATGTTTGCCCCCTATAAATTTGAATTATTTTGGACATGTTAGATTTTTTCTTTGTTACATTGTAGAATCTCTATTTTTCCATCTTGTGCTTCCAATGCAATGTGGACGATCCATATGAGCTTCTCCACATTTTTCTAAAATGACTCAACCAAAATTTAGAGTAAAATAGTTATTTATTTATTTATGTTAATTTTCATCATCACAATTTCATCAAATCTATTTTTATTTGGATTTGATTATCTAAAGAAGCAAATGTATGAGGATGAGGCAATATGGTTGCATTTTTTTACCTCATTCAAAATTAACCATAAGAAAAATATTTGTAATTACGGTCATTTTAATCATCTAAATTGCATATTTGGATTAGTTTCATGTAAATTTAATCTACCAATATTTTGTATTCTTTTAAATTTGGAATCAAAATTTTTCTCAAAGTTTTAAATCAATTTTTTCCTATGAGAGATAATTTTTTTTAGGATATTTTGTTTGTTTTATACAAATTTTAAAATTGTATTTTCCAAAATACCACAAAATAAGAACCCTTTTTAAATATTTTGAAATGGGCTATAAACAATTGTACAAAATCTACCATATTTTATCTTTTGATATTCTCATTCCTAAAACTCATTGAAGGGTTTGCTTCTCATATGTGTTTTTTAAAAACTTTGTAATAGAATAAATTGAATGAAAACTATATATCACAATCTTATAGTAAAGAAGAGTTTCTCTTATATATAAGTGATGTAGTATGAAGTATAGAGTCAGTGAAAAATGTAAGATCACTTCTTTTATGTAATATATATATTTTAATTTGCTTAAACTTATTGATTTTTAGTCCCCACAAATTAGAGTTTTTTTTTGCTATGTCTTACCTAATTTCATTAACTAAATATCTTTGAATCATATTTGTTAGTGGCGTTGATACTAATGCCGTAATAGATATAAAATTAAACTATCATGATTCTTTACATTGGATTTGTTAGTTTTTTTTCCTTTTCTTACATTGTATAATTTCTATTTTTCCATCTTATGCTTTCAATATAATGTGAAAAGCAAGATATGACTTATTTATTGGATGATCAATCTGAGCCTCTCCACTTTTTCTAAAATGAATCAACCAAAATTTAAAAAATAATTATTTATTTATTTATTTTTATCATCACAATTTCATCAAATCCATTTTTATATAAGTGATAATTAGTTTTGTAATATATAATAAGTTATAATAATTTTGTGAAATATTGATAAAATATAATTATTAGAAGTCGACCGCAAAGTACAAAAACTATTAAACTATATGATTGTTAAATAACAGAATAATAATGTGACTAACATTATTTACTTTAATATAGGGCAAAAATAAAAACATGCTATATGTTGTAAATTTAATATCAAATTGATTTACCTAAGCGGAATGCGCAAACGACAACTACATAAATCAATCATTTTAATATATATTTAATTATATAGAGTTGCATAATTTACTACAGTAAATTAAACTCACGCAACGCGTGAGACCTCTCCTAGTTATTATATAAAGTAGAGTTTTCAAAGTTACTAAGTAACGAGATCGTGACACGTGTCATATCCATCGATTCCAAATTTTGACACGTGTCAAAGTTAAAAAAATGTCAAAAAATATTATAAGGAAACTATACAAAAAGATAATTAACTACCATTATTCAGAAAATAAAAATTTTTATAAAAAAAATATAGAAATTTTTTTTAAAAAAAAAGTAAACTTCCATAATTAAGAAAGTTTTTTATTCTAAAAGAAAAAAATAATAAATATTGAACTCTATATAAATAAATAATTAATTTCATATTTTTTCAACAAACAAAACACTTTTCTTCAAAAACACCATCATACCTTGAAATTCATTACATCGGTAAACCATATATTTCTTTTATTTTATTTTTAGAAGTTATTGTATTTAATATTATGAGGTTGTTGTAAAATCTTTTAATTTTTTTTTATGATTATTAAATTTTATTCTAATTTTGGTTTATGTTGTTCTACTTCTAAGAAAAGTTAATTTAATTTATTATTATGAAGTTGTTGTAAATGTTTTTTTAAAAATTTGTTTATGATTATTAAATTGTTTTTCTAATTGCAGTTAATTTTCTTATATTTTTTAGAAAATGTCAATCATCAAAACGAAATGAGTAAAGAAATATAAAATAACACATTAATTTATTTTTACGTTAATTTGGAAAAAGTAAAATATGATTAAAAATAATTAAATCTTATTCAAATAAAAATAAACCAAACTATATATAATCTAAACAAATCAATAATAGTATTTTTGTTAGAGTTTTCTATGGGTGAGTGATTTTGGATATGCGTTATCAATATTTTATTATATATATATATATATATATATATATATATATTTACGGGTGATTTAATTCTATTTTTCAAATTTCTTTTTAGTTTTATTCTTATAATTTTTAAAATATTAGAATATAATCCCGCATATACGCGGGACCTAATCTAGTTCTATATAAACGGTTTAATGTAGCTTTACAAGAAATACTAATTACCAGGACAAAAAAAACACCATCAAAATTCAAAATACATAGTTTGACAGAAATAACGATTACGGATAAGTAAAAGAAACTATAGTGGTTTATGTTGTAAAGCAAATAGGTTTAGAGAATTGTTCTTGTTCTTGTTGTATTATTCATGAGTATGAGAGGATATATATAGGGAATACATATTAGGGTTTTGCTAAGGAACCAAATAATCTGGAAACTTCTAGAACATTTTAGTGGACCAATAATGGACATCCATATGTTAATATAATATTCATAACACTCTCCCTGATGACCATTATGGTATTATAATCTCAAATGCGCTTGTGAGAAAATGCTGCCTCATTAAAAACCTTACCAGAAAAACTCAGTGGGAAAAACCATGGTTAAGGGAAAAAGAGTGCAGCGCGCATTTACTCCCCCTCATGAATATAACACTTTTCTTTGAGAACGACGAAATCCATCTTGACAAACGAACGAATTTTCACTCGAACGAATCCTTGAAATATCCTTTTGAAGTTATGTGAAGCATGTTGTATCATCATTATGTATAACCGTCAAAACTCCTTTTCCTGTACATACACCACAGTCCTTCTGAATGTTCTGAATTACATACATGAGATCAGATAAATATCCTTGGACATGTTAGAAAATAATATTATTTCAAATACATATTCCCTAAGGTGATTTTATCACCACATATGTCCCAATGGTTTTAATCCATATCGATATCAATTTAATTTTACATAATAGTGTTCTCGAGAACTAGAATTTGCTGCTTCATACAGTTTAATTCCTTCTGTAACTTTTACTTAAATGTCATTATTCAGTGGTTTATAAGTTAAGATGTGACTACAATCATTAATCCTTAAATGAAGTCTTTTTCATATTGCCAGACGGATTGCATCCACCACATCATATTAACTTCACGTCTTTGTGAGAATCTTGTATCCACCACATTCTCATTTTGCATAAAGACTCAATTATGTCCCATTGATTTACACTTTCAGGTGTATAGACTACTGGTGTAAATAATTTCTATATTATTCCTTTCCATGATTGACCAATCATTTTTCTGTGTACATTTTTCAATAAGTAATCTTATTCTACCGCGGTCTCTGATCCTCGATTTTATCCATATCATCAACTGCTTCACTGCATGTAAAATATTTACGACGTCGATTTGCTTTTCGTTCCCTTTTATCCTAAACATGACTAACCTTGTTGAGATTTACTTTTATTATGAAGACTCATCATGTCTTCTCTTCAAGAGATATTCTTTAGCTTCCTCGGTGCCATTCTTAATTTCTGCTCCTTTTCTCTTTTCCGAGGTTGCTTATTTTGGAACCAATAAGTCTATCACACTTCAGGCGATATTTAGACTTACTAGCAGTTGGTATTATCCTTTTGGGATATCAATTTCATTTGGAGCACAACTGGTATGTGACTTTATCCCTTAGTTCGGGTCAGCAAAACACATCTGGCAATCGATTTTCTAGATGAATTATCTTTTGGACTTCTTTTTCTCGTTCTTGAATACGAGGATCAAGATAATTCATTCGAACTAATTCTTTTCTACAGCTGTTTAATCTCATCTCTCCCTCTTCTAAGGTTTCATCTCTAAGCATTGTAGTGGAGTTACGCTAACTTATCAACAATTTTTTAGATGGAAAATATTTGGTTCTGACCCAAAACCACTTTCGGGAGGATTCATAATTACTCTTTGGCTTGATGCTAGACGATTCAATCAACATTATCAATTAACCAAGTATCCTCGTAAGCATCGGGTTACGAGGTGATAACAAAGATGCATAAGTGGGTGATCAGTCCACAAATATTTCTTTGTATACACATACTAGAAAATTGACACTATCCAAATTTATTGGGTTGATGAAAGTCGTATTATCAGAAAGAATCTTCTAGTTCTTTAACGATTATGCATATAAATTTATAATACTTTAGCATCATTATCAAACCGGAAATGGCTTAGCCGGCCATGCCAAAAAATAAGATTTTGTAATAAACTTATGGTTTGTTCTAATCTCTGTGTAATACAATACTGTAGAGAATGCATGTAATAATGTCTCTAAAATACTTTATTTCCTTGGGTAATACTTGTGATTTGAAAGTTTTCAACACTTTCTTCGCTTATTGTCTCGACATGATTAGTCTTTAAATCCTCAAGATTTTCATAATCTTCTGCATGGTCCACTTTCTATGCATGAGAAATTTTGTATACTTATTGTAGATGTGGGATTCTTAACTTCTCCTCCTCGAGATGATTACTCTTCAGGTTCATCAATCTCGAATTGAATCCCACTCTAAAATCAACAACATACCCAACTTGGATCACTTATTCCATCTTAGAACCTTTTAACTTTTGAGACTTGAGAAAGTATAACACATCAGTGACTATATTGTGTTCCCATATACTTGCTCTTCTAGAGCCTTCAAAAATTTTTATATTACATGCCATTTTACTTACACTAGTTTCTCACTTATGGTGAGAATTTCAATACTTAAAAGAGTATTATATGGCTCGACCTTAACCTTGACCATATCCACATTTAATTATGTCTACAACCGCTTCTATAACCTTTCTTTGTCGTGGTCTCATTCATTTCAAGGAATGAAGCATAATATATTAGACATGATTCATGATTTTCATCAATAGCTTATTTTCATCAATAGTTCCTTATTTGCTCAGCCACAAAGTGACGAATATGCTCATTTTACTTCTCAAATCACTTTCCATTGTATTGTGTCCGCAGGATAACAATCTTTGAGTGAAAAATAGAAAATATATTCTCTAACATCTTTGCATCATTTGCTGAGTTACACTCGATTACAAATTTGAAGTCTTTTAATCTTTGATTAATCAAACAATGAGCTTCAGGCTATATCACATTATATTGAAAATATAAATAGTTTTAAAGAACTTGCCGATATTTAAAGTTTAAGTACTCGATCTTAACACCCTCATGGAAGTGATGGCAAAAAAATATAATCAAACAACATATTCTATAAACAAAAATAATAGTCACATAAAATAATTTAATCAATTATCACCATTCATAAGCTCTAAGTTATCATGACATTAAATTAGGTTCGCAATCAATCAATTTATTTCATAGAAGACCAAATAGCCAAGTATTTTAATAAAGCAATAAAAGATCAAAACTTACCGTATTTTAATTATTAAAATTCAAAACTAATGAGTTTGGCTCAACAAATAAATAATATATTGCACGTGACAATCGTTGTAAACAATTAGAAAAATCGATCATGAACTAACGGAACATTAAGCAATTGTTTAACGATATACTAACATATCACAATGAAGTATATAACAATAATTAATAATTAAACCTGCCAGGGAATCTAACAATTTACCAAACCAGTAACATAAACAAAACAAATTAATCAAACTAAGTCAACGAAATAATATGTTTGATAAATAAGTACTTAACTCAATGAAGATGGCTTTTAGAGTTCGGAGAATCAACAGAGAGGTCGGCTATGGAATTCAACGGGATTAACCAAATATTAAACCGATTAAAACCAGTCCAGCTGCTTACCAATGATTCATCAAACCAACGTTAACGTATGAATATATTAAATAATCAAGTGATATGCAATAAAACATAAAGCATGAGATTAAAAAAATAATTAAGTATAGATCGTTATTGAAACAATATAGAATAAATTTAAGCATGTGTCAATTGATTTCAATAATATGTTTGTCTAGAATGAAATTATGACATAAATTTTGTGATGGGGTAAGTCGTTTTTTATACGAACATAATAACGTATGTCGATCTATTATACGAGCATAGTAAAGTATGATGATCTATTATATGTTAAATGATTTCACCATGAATATATTGATTAATTGATTAGTTCTAAGTAATATGAATGAGTAATTGCACTTATCTTGACTGGAAACGAGACGAAGAGAGACCGGAGAGGCACGTCGACCAAGGATTTCACCGAAATTTTCTTTTAGCTTATTCGACTCGAGCTTTTATTAACCTCATTTATAGATCATCATCTAGATTTTCACAAAATAATTATTAGCAATCACATATATCAAACAAAGGATACAATAATTAAATTAATCCATTAGCTAAGTCTTTTCAAAACATCTAAAAATAAATCATAAATTATTCATGTCATGAATTAAGCGAATACCAAAACAATGAAACACTCTAACCGATCATATGATAATGAAAAAATATAACATGGATCTCGATTTACAAAACAAATTAAACTATTGTACCAACTAAACTAAATAATATAAAACTATATAATAACAAAGATAACAAAGCAATAAAGTTCCACCCTAAGACAGCATATAGATCAATCGGCAAAAGTAATTTCCATGTGCTATTAAGTATGTGGTGTATGTATATTGTAATCAGATCAACAGAGGCATAATAAATTAATAAGGTTTTCAATAATAAATCATTAGACGACTCTTGGGTTTATTTGATACCAGATCAAAAACTATGAAGCATGAATCAATAATAAAAACATGTGAAAATCTACTGTGAAGCATGACTATATTGTGCATCAATTGATATGTTCTATTGAATACTAGATACCATATAAATTAATTAAGCAAGTTACTTATCTTTAGAATGAAAGAGATCCATTGAGAAAACGGAGACACCATCGACTAGGGCTTCGATAGAAGTTTCTTTTAGCTGAGGCGGCTAGGGTTTTGTTTTGCTTAGTGGTTAGGGTTTCGTGCTGATAAAGTGTTGTAAACGTTTAGAGAATTGTTTTTGTTCTTATTGTATTATTCATGAGTATAAGAGAATATATATATAGGGAATACATATTAGGGTTTTTAGGGTTTTTTTAGGGAACCAAATAATCTGGAAACTTCTAGAACATTTTAATGGGCCAATAATAGGCAACCATATGTTAAATATAATATTCATAACAGATTAATGGTTGATTATTCTATATATTACATATAGTTGTTGAGCAAAGAGTCCCTTGTATTGAAGCTAATGGAGAAGTGGTCATGTTCATTCCAAAAGCCACAATTGCAAGACAATTTACATTAAACCGGTATGCGCTGGAAACCCATGTCCCAATCTTGCACTGTAGCTTCCTGTCCATCTTCAAACCAATGATTACTTTACCAGCTGACCGATCACGACCGATTTGTTAACCAAATGACTGAATAACAGGTAGCTCAGTCCTTGGAAAAAACACTGTCGAGAGATTGATTTCTTTATGGGATTGGTAAAAAAGCAGTAGAGCTCTAAGGTGATTTGTTGTCCTCTCTAGGCTATGTATACAAGTAGCTTGTCGTAATAGAACAAAACTTGTTTAATTTATGAAACCATAAGTCCCAAAAAGAGCAACCCGATTGAAAATCCCAAAATTTGGTAGATTCAAAGTGTTTCTAGAGACTTTTGAGATTGAAAGAGATAAGATTCTTGATCCTGGTGGTATGTGGTGCTTCAATGGAACATAATTTTTCTCTGCTGGTGTCTTGTTGCACATTACGTGACCCTTTTTTCTTATTTCTCTCTAGAATCAAACGCATTGGACGATCATCTTGGATGACTACAAATTTAAATCTTGGGATCATCATTGCATTCTTTTGAACGTTGGTAGACTTGTTCTATGTTGATCAAATTCAGAACAGCTTTTGTTTCTCACACTTCTAGAGTGTTTGGTCGTGGAGAACTTGTGAAATATATGATTTGTTAATGTATGAAGTTGTAATGCAGCAAATACGACTAGTAGAACATAAAGGAGTGATTGACGTTCAAGCTGTTTTGAGTCTAATTCTAACGAAGAAGAGGAACTTGACCCTAAGGACGACTATCGTATTTTGTACGACAGCAGGGTGTTGTTAAGAAACGATAAGCCACAACTCACCAAAGAGAAACTCATGCTAGAAGCCAAGATCAGTATGCTAGAAGAAGAAAGTAAAGATGAACCGATAGGTGAAAAGCTTCCTATGTCCGAAAAAGAATGGTTTGATAAGAAATTGAAAGTTCTTCAAGAGGAGTGTGGAAAAGAAAAGGAGAAAGCAACTATCCTAGAAAAGGAGCTGAATGAGAATCATAAAAAAATCAGAATGCTGAACACAGGTGGTAAAAATTTGGATGAAATTTTATTAATGGGTATAACTGGTTCTCAGCATTATGGTGCTGGATATCAACATTGTGGACATTCTTCCGGGCAAACTTGTGACAAGGCTGTGAAGTTTGTTAAGAGTGCTAGTAAATCACGATGTAGAGATTATAAAAGCAGTTGTTGTTGTGCAAAAAGTCGCTTTGCAGAAAACTGACCGCAAAAAATAGTTTCACCTGAGTCAAGACATACAGCTACACAGAAGGTGTGGACTAAGTCTAAGAGAGGTAGAAAGATGTTCAATTTTTTTCATTGTGGTAAGGCTTGTCACACTAGATTATTCTATTTTTGTTGAGCCTAATAAATTGTGTAAGGTCTGGATTGCAAAACGGGATTTGTACAACTAGAACTACAGTTTGAGTCAGGTTATTCAAAAACAGGCATGTGAAGAAATTGAAAAAACCAACATGCGCCCAACCTTTCTATTATTCAAATCGAAGATAATGATGACACAACAAATGTTGCTTACACATCAGCAACAAGTGAGGTTAGTAATCCTTGGTATTTTGACAGTGTGTTTGTTCTCGTTATATGACGGGGTCCAGATTTTCTTACTGGTTACACAAATGTAATAGAGGAAAGGCGACTTTTTGGAGATGGTATAAAAGGATCAATCAAAGGGATCAAGTGTCCGGATTAGGATGATCAACCTTCATTTTTTAATGTCTACTATGTTGAAGGGTTAAAGGCAACTTGGATAAGCATAAGCCAGCTTTGTGATGATGATTTGAAAGTTTTTTCACTAAGACTGAGTGTCAAGCTGTTGATGAAAACAACAATGTTTCTGTGTTGTATTAGATCTGGTAACAACTGTTACATGTAGAAAGCATATGATATGTGTCTGTCAGCTGTTGGATCAGATTTGAAGTGGTGGCATAAGCGTCTCAATCATATGAACATTAAAAATCTGGTGAAAATTGTAAGAGCTGGTGTAGTACTTAGTGCACCCAAGCAAAGTGAAAAAATTGACTTAGTATGCGAAGGGTGCAACAAGGGGAAGCAAATCAACGTAAACCATTAGAAGGTTCCTGACATTTGATCCAAAAAGACTCTTCAGTTGGTTCACATGAATCTCATGGTTCTGGTACAAGGTGAGAGCATCAATGGAAAGAAATATGTATTTGCGTTAGTTAATGATATTTCTAGGTTCACTTGGGTTTGGTTCTTAAGAGAAACAAATATGATGCGGTTGATAGCTTCAAGATTCTAGCCTTAAAACTTCAAACTGAAAAGGGAGATATCATTCAAATTTAGAGTGATCATGGTGGTGAATTTCATAATGAGAAATTTGAGAAGTTCTGCCAAATACTGGAAATATGCATCAGTATTCAGCACCAAGAACTCCTCAACAGAACAGAGTTGTTGAACCGAAAAGCAGAACCTTAAAGGATATGGCTCGAGCCATGTTGCATGGTAGTGGTGTAGTACAAAGGTTTTGGACCGAAGTAGTCACACTACAAGGAAATGTTAGATTTCCTACGGCCGATATCGTAGGAAATCGGTAGGAAATAAAATTTTCCTACCGATTTCCTACGGTTTTTGTTCGTAGAAAATATCCCGTAGGAAATTCTAAATGGTAGGAAAATCGTAGGAATTTTCCTACGAAAAATTGTTGGTAAGAAAACTCGTAGGAATTAATGGTAGGAAAATCGTATAAAATTTTGAACGATTTCCTACCAAAACTTTCGTAGGAAAAACAGTGGTAGGAAAGTGGTAGGTAAAAATAGTAGAAAAATGGTAAGAAATGTTTGACTGATTTTCTACATATAATTTCTTTTTATTTAACTGTGAAATTAATAAATTATAAAATTAATAAAATTAGTTTTAATAATTATATTAACTCCCAATAGTAGCTAATAAGCCAAGAAAACAACAAAATAAAAAAAAAATTGATTTTTGGTTCACAACTCATAAAACAACAGGTTCCATATCTTATTTACATAATCACTAATTCAACAAAAGAAAACCCTCTGGACAAAGGTACATATTGTTCTAACGGCTGTCAAACCCAACAAAAAAACATCAATTTTTAGCTAAGAGATGACCTGCTTGTAGAAAATTTGCGGAGAACCGAAACCCCTCTCCTCGTACCATCATCCTTATCCTTTCCTTCCTTTTTTTGCAAAATCGTAGGGTTTGTGTTCGTGCTATGGCTCAAACAATGAATAAATAAGTAATGTGGAGGACGAAACAATCTCTTTTATTAGATCTTAGCGAGGGTTCGCGTTTTACAACGAGCTTTCTTATAAGATAAAGCTTTAAAATAAGAAAATATGATTTTACAGAGAAATCGCTTGACAGAAATTCTCTACAGAGAAAATGAGGTCCCTTTCTTAATAGTGGCTCTTCCATATTTATAGGGAGGAGTGATCTAGGGCTTTTCTTGCACAAATGTCTATTTTGCCCTTGATGGGATGTGCCGAATTGGTGGGCCAGTTAATTGGCTGGATTGAGAAAATGAAATGGGTTTTGGTCCATATCCATCAGTAGCCCTCCCCCTTTGAAATATTTTTTTGTAAGTATTCCAATTTTCTGCGAATCTGCCGGAAATATTCTAATTTTCTGCGAATCTGCCGAAAATATTCCATTTTTCTGCGAATCTGCCGGAAATATTCCAATTTTCTGCGAGTCTGCCAGAAATATTCCAATTTTCTTCCAATCTGCCGGAAATATTCCAATTTTCTGCGAATCTGCCGGAAATACTTTTTGTAAGTATTCCAATTTTCTTTAAGATCTTCTGGAAATATTCCAATTTTCTGCGAATCTGCCGGAAGTATTTTTGTAAATATTTCATCCCTTTTGTAAATCTTCCATTGTTTCTTTGTATATTTTCTTTTTCTCTTGTGTAGCCTTGAAGCTTCTCCTGTATATATATGCGACCCATGTATTGCTCTCATTACACAGAATTGAAAAGAAAGAGAAAGGAGAAAAACTAAGTAGGTGTTTATATTTATCCCCTTTAGATTTTTCTCTTTCCCACGTCCCTCTCTCTTTCTTGTTTGATGTTTTGTCCATTAGCTTTAATGTTCGCTCTTTTTTTTTATCCTTCTCAGGTTGTCTCCATCGAAGTCAAAGGTTGAAAAAGGTAAGCTAGTACCTTTCTCCCCCTTCCTTTACGTAGCTTTTTTTTTTTTTTAATTAAGATCTTCTTTCTTTGTCTTGTTTCAAGCGTGACGAGAAGAGAGAATCATTAAAAAGGTATTTATTATTTTTCTTTTCCCTTTTGGCCTTTGATTTTTGCTTTTTCGTTCCTCTTTGGCCCTTTTGATGTTTGCAATGGGGGAGCTTGATTGTGTGTTTAACGTTGAAATTTGGCATCCTTCGAAGTTCGGTGGTGAGAGAGAGTGGCGTGGTGAGAGAGAGTGCAGCTTAGCGCGCGTTGGTTTTGGCTTGGCGTTCCAGTCCCCCGCTTGGTTTGGAGATCCACTTTTTTTATTCTTAGCCCACGCGGTGTCAAATTCTCCCTCGGACGTGTTTATTTGTTCGCAAGAGCCATCCTTGTTGTCTCTTGGAGGATCGATGAGCGTTGACGGTGGATTGTCGGGATCATTGGAAGTAGAGGTGGGCTTCCTGGCGGGCGAAGACGATGGGATTGTCGAGGATCGTGTCAACATGGTCGGCGACTATGGGATCGTTTTGGCGCTTCCCGCCAAATCTGCTAGGGTGGATAGAAGAGTTCTGTTAGATTGCAGACCTTCGAAGGTTTCCGATGATTCTCTAGAAGCGATGTATAATAAGTGTTACATGCAGTTAGGGTGGGAGTTTCTTAAGCCGAGCAACAGACAGCGCCCCTGGTCCCCGCCGCAAAAGTGTCGCTTCTGACCTTAAGCCAGATCACCGAGACGTTGGATTGCCTCGGCGAGTTGATGAAGGGCGGGCTCATCGTTCCTGAGGCGACGCTTCTGAAATTGGAGGCCGACAAAGAGATTTGGGCGAATAGGGTCGATCAGCTGCATATCATCGATCTCGAGGCTGGGGATCTTGATGAGCTTCCGTCTGTTGAAAGTGATCCTCCAGTGGTGTCTTCTAAGGGTCCTCCTGAACGTATTGAGAGTGGTCGTGGCGATCGCACTTCCGAGGCTTAGTGATTTTTGCTTTATGGTTCTCATTGCTTTTATCGTTTAGACTTTGTTATTTTGCTTAGTATTTGAGTCGAGGTTGTAGACTCCTTTTCTGTTTTGATTTGTTCGAACCTTATATTATTTGATTCAACTTTCATTCATAGTTTTGCTTTGTTTTACGGCCACGTAATGTGATGATAGGCTTGTGCGCACGACTGTGATAGAAGTGTGTATCTTCTTTTGATTTGATGCGAAGCTAGACTCGGCTTTAGGCTAACCGCGAGGTAAAACTCGTCTTTTGATCAGGTGCGATCCGTAGCACGACATTTTCTCTTCGTGCGAGGTTCTCCTCGGCCAACAGAAGAGCTCCGGCGAGGTTATCCTCGGCGATAAACCTGTTTCTCGAAGTATATTATGGCGCAAGACGTCTCTTGACTTATCCTGTATATGCTTGTACCGAGATTTAGAGTTTGACAGATAATAAGTATGCAAGACAAGCTCACTCTACTCAGGTGCGAACGTGGTGCTGGCTTACCCTGTGGGTGCTTTAAGATCAGCGTGAGCGTGCAAGCCGGAGCCCGGCTTATATTGCACGGCCGTCTATCAACCATTGCGAGAAGGACCCGGCTTCAGTCTTTAAGTGTAAGTTTTTAGCTTACTTAAATAAAAACGTGAATTATTTCGATTCAACGGAGTTTCTAAGTCCGATCCACGAGCACCACTGCATCCATGTGGGAACGCGTATTAAATCGTACAACTGGCCAGGAAGACGATGTGAAATAGCAAGTGCTAAGTTCGCGAAGGTTCGAGCAAATGAATTATAGGAACTTTTGGCGAATGTTTCGAGCGAACTATTGTGAGACGGAGTTGGGAATTCTTAGTTCGTATTACAAAGGAGATGCTCGGGTGAGTACCCGTTTTTTTTTTTTTTTTGGTGTATCTGTGCCTCGCGAAAGGCTGCCTACGTACCCTTTGCAAGGATCAAGCCGACCGTAGTTCACATTACAAAGGAGATGCTTGGGTGGGTACCCGGTTTTTTTTTTTTTGGTGTAGATGTGCCTCGCGAAAGGCTGCCTACGTACCCTTTGCAGGGATCAAGCCGATCGTAATTCACATTACAAAGAAGATGCTCGGGTGAGTACCCGTTTTTTTTTTTTTTTTTTTAGTAATAGTAACGTTGAAGATTGAGCGAGTTCCACGAGCGGGGGATTGGTGTGCCGTTCATCGTGGAAAGTTCATAAACACCAGGTTTGATGACCTTCGTGATGAGATAAGGCACTTCCCAACGAGCGCCCATTTTTCCAGCGTTTGTTTCTGCTGTATTTTCGAAAACTTTTCGTAGCACGAGGTCCCTTTCTTCAAAGTGCATGTTTCTAACTTTCTTATTATAGAGTTTAGCAGTGGCGTTTTGATAGTTCTGGATGCGGACCAAGGCTTTGTCGAGTTGTTCTTCTACCGAATCAAGGTTCTCAAGGAGGAGCTGGTTATTGAGGTCCGGATCGTGGACCAGCATCGCTCGACGGATCGTTGGGATGCCATCTTCTAATGGAGCTACTGCTTCCATGCCATAGGCGAGCGAGAATGGTGTGCGTCATGTCGCTCGTCGTGGAGTTGTTCAGTGTGACCAGAGGACACCGTCCAACTCATCCACCAATGCTCCTTTCTTTTCTTCCAAACGTTTCTTGAGCCCGTCAATGATCGTCTTATTGGTGGCTTCAGCTTGACCGTTTCCTTGAGGATAGAGAGGCGTTGACGTGCTTAAACGAATTTTCCAGCGGGTACAGAATAATTCAAATTGGAGTGAAGTGAATTGAGTCCCGTTATCGGTGATAATCTCGTAAGGGAGCCCGTGCCGACAGATTATGTTCTTCGATACGAAATTCTGTACTTCGTTTGATCGAACTTGAGCGTATGCTTCGGCTTCAACCCATTTAGTGAAATAATCTGTCATGATAAGGATATACTTCTTTTGTCGAAACGCTGGGAGTGTTCCGACGATGTCCATTGCCCAACGCATGAATGGATATGGCGCGGTTACCGTCGAGAGTTGTTTGGTCGGTACGTGGATGATGGGGGCGTGGCGTTGACACTTTTCCCAGCGGGCGACGAATTTCTCGCAGTCGTAGATCATGGTTGGCCAATAATAGCCATGCTTTCGAATCTTGAGGGCCAGGGACCGGCCTCCTGAGTGGTTACCTCTAGCACCTTCGTGTATTTCACGCATGACTTGTACTGCCTCGTCATCGTTGATACATGTAAAAAAAATACCTGAGGCACTCCGTCGGTAGAGATTTCCGTCTAAAAGCGCATATTGGGCACTGCGGGTTCGCAAACGCCTGCAGCCCATTTATCAGGTGGTACTACTCCGTCAATGATGTAGTTACGGATTTCACTCATCCAATCAGTAGTCGCTGAATTATCAGCAATTTGTTGATTTTCATCTGTGATTTTATCGTTTGAAACTGCGAATGTTGTCGCAAATTTTTGTGCGGGGTTGAGACCGGCCACGTGTGTTGCAGCTATATCGATACTAGGCTTCTCTATGCTTTCGACAGGAATAACCCTATGCAGGTCAGGGTCGGATGTGGACGCCAGTGTGGCCAGGGCATCAGCGGGTGCATTGTCGCTTCGTGGTATTTTGACAAGTTCGAAAGATTCAAATTTGGTTGAGAGTTAGCAAACGATTTTAAGGTAAGCGTCCATGCGAACGTTTTTTGTCACGTAGTCTCCAACTGGTTAGCGACGAGTTGGGAGTCGCAATGTGCTTGTATGTGTTTAACCCCAATACCTTGAGCGAGGCGTAATCTGGCGATAAGTGCTTCATACTCGGCCTCGTTGTTAGAAGCATGGAATGTTAAGCGAAATGACTGTTCGAGTACTTCTTTTGTTGAAGATTCTAATTGTACTCCAATGCCAGAGCCGAGTCGTGATGATGCTCCGTCGACATATAAGACCCATTGTTCAGTTGGTGAGGTCCTTTCAGAGAGCTCGGGAGGGAGTTCAACGAGGAAATCAGCAAGGACCTGAGATTTTGCACTTGTCCGATTTCGATACTCTATATCGTATTCACTCAGCTCGATTGCCCACTTGGCCAGCCTGCCAGATTGACTTGGGCTATGCAAAATTGTGCGTAATGGCTGGTTCGTCAGGATAGCTATGGTGTGTGACTGAAAATAAGGGTGCAGCTTTTGTGAGGAGATTACTACCGCGAAAGCGAGTTTTTCTAAGGTTGGGTAGCGAAGTTCTGCTCCTTCTAGTGTCTTGCTTACATAAAATATCGGACGCTGCTCTCCCCGATCTTCGTTAACGAGTACACCACTGACCGTTGAGCTCGAGATGGAGATGTAAAGGAACAAAGTTTCCCCTTGGTCTGGTTTGGCCAATATCGGCGGAGTTGATAGGTATTCTTTGAGTTGTGTGAAGGCCATCTCACAGTTCTCATACCAATCAAACTTCTAGTTCGCTCGCAACAACTGGTAGAAAGGCAAGCATTTATCTGTTGACATGGATATGAAGCGATTAAGCGCCGCAATACGTCCTGTTAACTTTTGCACTTCAAGTGTGTTCCTTGGTGAGGGAAGATCGATGATAGCGGCAATCTGTTTTGGATTGGCCTCGATACCACATTTAGTAACGAGGTATCCAAGGAATTCGCCTGCTGTTACGCCAAACGTGCACTTAGCAAGATTTAACTTCATGTTATATTTGTTAAGGACGTCGAAGCAGTCTCGTAGGTGACCTATGTGATCTTCGGATCGAGGCGACTTGACGAGCATGTCGTCGATGTAGACTTCCATGGTTCTGCCCAGCTGTTCTGCGAACATTTGGTTAACCAGTCTCTGATATGTTGCTCCCGCATTCTTGAGGCCAAACGACATGACTTTATAGCAGTAGGTACCCTTGTCCGTGATGAATGATGTCTTCTCACGATCGTCTTTGCTCATAAGGATCTGATTGTAACCCGAAAATGCGTCCATGAAGGACAATCGTTCATTACTAGCAGTTGCTTCAACAAGCTGATCGATGCGTGGGAGAGGAAAGCTATCTTTTGGGCACGCCTTGTTTAGATCTGTAAAAGCTATACACATTCGCCATTTGCCATTCTTTTTTTTGACAACTACAGGATTGGCAAGCCATTCAGGGTACTTTACTTCGATTATTGAACCGGCGTCGAGAAGCTTCGTGACTACTTCGTTGACAGCATTTGCGCGGTCGGGACTGAGCTTGCGGTGTTTCTGCTTGACTGGTTTGTACATAGGGTCAACGTTTAGCTCGTGGCTAGTGATCGTTGGATCAATTCCAGTCATATCTTCGATCGACCATGCGAATGTGGCTGCGTTTTGTCAGAGGAATTGGACGAGTTCTTCCCTCATACTTGGAGATAGGTCGGCTCCTATGCCGACACAATGTGCAGCGTTGTTCTCGTCAATGCTGACTTGAACGGTGTTGCAACTCGTGGGGCTGAGGTCGTTGTTCCTGTAATTTGGGGCTTGGTTGAGGGTACAGGGCGAATCGGGCTACGATCCTCCTTCCTTTAATTGTTATAAGCTTCTAACACCTCGCATCTTTCGCTCGATAAGGAAGTAAGTGCGAGCTGCATGCGGGTCGCCACGTATTGTTTCGATTCCTCGAGGTGAGGGGAATTTGACGCATTGATGGTATGTAGATACGACCGCCTTAATTTGGTGCAGCCACGGGGTACCAAGGATGACATTGTAAACCACGGGTCAGTCAACAACCACGAAGCTTACCAAGGATATGACTCCACCGGCGTAGATTGGTAATTTAATATTGCCAACGGTCATCAAAGTGTCTCCATCGAAACCTGTTAATGGTTGGATTCTAGGCCTTACGGTGCACAAGTTGACATCCATCTTCAATAGTACATCTTTGAATATGACGTTGACGGAGCTCCCTGTATCAATTAGAACTCGCGTCATCTCGTTCTCACCAATCATTAATTCGACCACTAGCAGGTCGTTGTGGACTTCTGGAAGGCCGACTACGTCGTCTTCTGTAAAGACAATCTCTCTAGAGTTCGGCCAGCTCTGTACTTCTCTCTTTGTCCAAGACTCATGTGTCCTTGCTTGTCGTGTGTAGTGTTTGATCGAACGGACCGAATCGCGGCATGTTGTTAAGCCGCCCATTATCATGTTGATCCGACGCCGTGGAGTTGGTACGACGTCATCTTGTAATAATGCGGCCCTTGTACGCTTTGATTCGTCACCTCTCGTCTCGTTGGGTTGACGCCTATCATCGTTTTGGTTTCGATAAGAGGTATCGGACCTGCGACCGTGCATAGCTGACTTGGGCTGATCAACGTTTACATCACCTTTCTTAAATTTCGAGAGAAGTATCTTATGCAGAGAACGACATTCGTCAGTAGAATGGCCGGAACATTTGTGGAAATCGCAGTACAATTGAGAGTTCTTAACTTCATCATTTCGATAATATTTATTCCATTGTGCCAGAGGTTGAGCGTTTGAACTGCTAACTTGGTAGGTCGATGCTTTCTTTTCGACAGTGTCCTTGTAATCCTTGTCGTAATGTTGGCGAGGTTCGTGGTACTCTTCCTTCGACTTCTCTTTCGGAGTTATCGCTTTGGGAAGGGCGAGACGCTTCGCGTGGATTGCGTTGTCTTCCTCAATTGCGATATGTCTGTTGGCGCGATGTAACGCGTCTTCAAGCGTTGCTGGTTTGTTTAACATTAGGTCTTCACGAAAACGTGAGTCATGCCACACGACATTTTGTAGTGCGGCAACAGCTGCGTCGTCGGGTACGATAGATTTGAAGTGTCCAATGAAGGTGCGAAGGGGCTCCTTGGCACCTTGGGCTATGGTCCACAGGTCGGCGTTCGACGCTCCTTTCTCGAGGTACATCGAGTAGTGCTTCAAGAAGGCTGTATATAGCTGGTCGAAGTTTTCGATCGAGTTGACTTTAAGTCGAGAGAACCAGCGTAGAGCAGCGCCACTCAAATGTTCTACGAACAGCTGACAACTACATGCGTCTTGCTCTTCAGGAGAGAAGTGCGCGCGTCCTACGGCGTGGTTAAAGGTTGTCAGGAAACACGCGCGGTCGAAGTTTCCTTCGTAGCTCGGCAGTTTTACCTTGCCTGTGTGCTTAACATGGACGGTAGATATGTGTGAGGTGAATGGTGACCGCCGTGTCTCTTCTAACACTTTTTCTAATTCTGGTGCTGAGCTAATCGCGTGATGCATTTTGGAAGACATATCGCGGATTGTTGTCTTCATTCTCTCGAGCTCTTGGTCGCGCGTACTAGCAGGATTATCTTCATTTGTCCGTCCTCTTGCTCGTTCATCGATTGATCCTACTATGATTGACGACGGTCGACGGCTTCCCGAGCGCTCTCGATGAGAAATTGGTCGTGGATGAACTATGGGTTCGTAATTGGGCTGCCTCGTGTTCCAGTTTCTAGAGGTTCGATGTCGTGCTTGTGCTGCAACAATGGCATCAAGTCTCTCGTTTGTCTTCTCTTCTTGTCGGTCAAGTCTATCGAGGATGGTCTGCATCAAACCGTCAAGGTTAGCTCTGCTGTCTGCGACCTCTGCGACCTTGTTAGTCTCCGTGTTCAGGGTCGACCGAGCCCCACGAGGTGCTGCAGGATTGGTAGAGGCGGGATGGTCGATACGATTTGGAGCATCCGTAGGAGCTAGAGCGTCGATAGGGTCTCGGACATCGGCAAAGGCCAGAGCGTTGCCAAGAACTTCTCCGCGTCGGCGACGGGTGGCCCACCGGAGGTCGTCAGGAACTGGAAGGTTGGCAAGATCGACTGAATCGCCAGCAAGTGGTGGTGACTCGACGCCATTGACTTCTAGTTCGCTCGAAGTCTCGATTTCGTAGTCCTGGAGCTCGTTGATTGTTAGTTCCATCGTTAGATCTTGTGGAGAGAAAATACTTCGAAAGGTCCCCATAGACGGCGCTAAATAATTAATTAGTTTGTGACATGAAATAGTGAATCAGTAAATTTTACACATGTAAAAATATTTTACAAAATTTCACTGCTTAATAATTTAAATTTTCATTTTAAAAATATACTCTAGATCATTTGCAAAAATTATAAATAACATATGCCAAAATTTATATAAACGACATTATCTATTCTTTATAATTACATAATTGAAATTGTAAAATATTTAGGATATAAAATATTTTTTACAAATATGTGATTATTTAATGGACGAAGACATATATAATGGAGAATTACACTAATCATAATTGGGCTTCTTGCTAAACTAGACCATTATTTGAAGTCAATTCCAAAACTAGACCCCTCTTCCTTTTCTTTTCAAAATGCCTTAAAATACCCTTCACAGCTTCTTTTTTTACCAAAATACCTAGCGCAGACTTCTCCTGTGAAGTCTGGTAGCTGGGTTTGAAAAACAATAACCCAAAGATTCTCACGTAATAACGAAAATGCTATCATCTTCAATAGTTTCCAACCACACTTACCAAACAAAATTGAGCTCTCAATGCTTCAAACAACTGAATTAAGTGATGTTAATGCTTTAAAACTGAGTTAAAAGCTCCATTTTTGTCGATCTCCTCTCTCATTTCAAACATTTAACTCTATAATATCGTTTTCAAGATTTACCATCCATATATCTTGCGATTTACTAAGATTCGAGCATAATAACGCTTGGGTTGCTTGGGTATTGTTGGTGTGATCACTTCTTGGCCGTTTAAGAAGCTAAACACAAGCTCAAACCGAATCTTGGTAATTTTTGCTTCATTTTCTCCGATTTTCCAGAAGGCAGACTTCATCGGTGAAGTCTCAATAGTCAACTGGGGGTTAGATGTGCAATTGAATTTTTGGGTCTCAGACTTCACGATTGAACCACGATGAAGTCTGAAGTTCTCCTTTGAAAACAAAAAACGGTGTTTAGACTTCACCGTCGAAGTCTGCTTACAAGGGGTCTAGTTTTGCAATTGACCGTTAAGTCTGAGTTTGTACAAAGCCTTCTCCTATGAAGTCTGCGAAAAAGGCGGTTAATTTTGCAATTGACCGGAACAAACACTTTTTATCGAGACTTCATCTCAGAAGTCTGCGTGAAAAAGGGGTTAGTTTTGCATTTGACCAAAATTCCGAAACATTGACTATTGGTAGACTTCTCGTATGAAGTCTACAACCATCCATAACTCTGGAATTTAAAAAATAAAATTTTTTGGTCAATTGTAAAAGTAACCCTTTTTCTACATAGACTTCTCAGACGAAGTCTCATGTAAAAGTCAAACTCTGGTCAATTGCAAAACTATACCCTACTTTATGGGTAGACTTCACCGAAGAAGTCTCTGAAGGCAAAAAGACTTCATCGAGGAAGTCTAATTACGTAATAGACTTCACAGGCACATTCTATTACCAAAAAGACTTCCTAGATGAAGTCTACTAAAAAGTCAAAACTGTGGTCAATTGCAAAACTAGACCCCAAACTGGTATAGACTTCGCCAGTGAAGTCTGCTCAAAAAGTCAAACTCTGGTCAATTGCAAAATTAGACCCGAGCTTCAGACTTCACGGGCGAAGTCTGCTTCAGATAGCAAAGCAGACTTCATCGAAGAAGTCTACTAAGATACTTCGCTTTTGAAGTCTCTAATGATAATTTTAGTAAAAATGCAATTTTAGCCTATCTGTAATTAGTTTTTTTTTTCTTTTCCTAACATGTGTGTTACGTATGGCTTTTGATGTTTTAGAAATTTGAACTATTTTAATCGCATAATTATTTTTATATATTTTTTCTTAANTCACTCTTTTTCCCGGAAGGAAACCATCCTGTCTCTTAACTGTTTCTGCAGTCTGGGCAACCTGAGTTTCTAGCTTCTTCTGATGAATGTTCAAAGCCTCGATTTTTCCATTCAGATCAGTGTACAAGACATCCATCTTCCCATTGAAATCAACAGTCATCTTTTGTTGCCCCTCAAGAATCTGTTCAAACATAGTCTCAACTTTGCTTTCCTGAGTCTTGGGAGGTGGTGTTTGGTAAGATGAATTCTCATAGGTGCGAGTGTACCCACTGTTCTGAAATGGCTTCTGACCAAAAGAGTTTGCTCCGAAATTTGCAGATTTGAATCCTACTCTTTGAGAGTTGTTCGTGAAACCCCGGTTGTACGACGAATTCTGAAAACCATTACCACCGATGTAGTTGACATCCTCTGCTTCACCTTCATCGATGTTCTCGACTTCTTCAGCAAAATGCATTGCCTTCTGCTGCTTGCCCATTAACAGATTGTGAACTGAATCCAGCTTAGCATGTACCTCAACAATTTGCAATCCATCTATGTTCCCATTCTGCTTCTACCTCTCAAAATCTGTATTCTTAGTACTGTTGCTGGATGCTAAATTCTCAATCAACACATAAGCGTCCTCAGGATACCTGGTGTTGAAATATGGCCAACAACTGAACCTGTGAGAAACCGTGGTGAGGGCAATCTCTCTGATAAGACCGAAACCGAACCCAGACAGCCTTGAATGCCTCAGTTGCTCTCTGAGAAAACTGGGAGATCTTGTTCCTGAGCTCATCAGATCTCGCATCATCATAGAAATTGAATAAATAAGTAATGTGGGGAACAAAGCAATTTCTTTTATTAGATCTTAGCAAGGGATCGCATTTTACAGCGAGCTTTTTATAAGATAAAGCTTTAAAATGAGAAAATATGATTTTACAGAGAAATTGCTTGACAGAAATTCTCGGCAGAGAAAATGAGGTCCCTTTTTTAATAGTGGCTCTTCTATATTTATAGAGAGGAGTGATCTAGGGCTTCTCTTGTACAAATGTTTCTTTTGCTCTTGATGGGATGGGCCGAATTGGTGGGCCAGTTAATTAGCTGGATTGAGAAAATAGAATGGGTTTTGGCCCATATCCATCAGTTTGCGATTTATGTCAAGTATCTAAATGCAGGGGAAGCTAAGAAGCCAAGAAAAAATAACTAGGAGAAAATGTAAGAAAGCTTCAAACTTGGAAAGAACAACATGAATATATTAAGAACAAAATAAAAGAAGCAAAGTCAACATTGACTTCTTGCTCGTACATTTTAATTCTAGACTGGGAGTAAAAATTAGGCTCCTAAAAAGATTTACAACCAAGAATTTTACAGGGGAATTGAATAAGACACTAGCTAATTCAGAAACTTTACCTGTATGGGCAGCCTTTCATCTTCTTCTAGCTTTATTTTCTTCTGGAAAAGTCAAACAAAATGTTTAAGAATAACACCATTTACAACCATAGGAGAAAGAAGTAATTTCATTCTTCCCACCACCCTAAATAAATGTCTTCACCTTTTGGTCCATCACAATGAGCCTGACATTCTTGAGTGACTTTCAAGTCTTGTAGCTGAGTGAAACTCGCATCATCGTCTCTAGTCTCTACCAGCCATTCTCCTGAGAATATGAAGAAACATCAAAGTCATATGAAAATAAGGAAAAACACAAAGAAGAAGCAAAATCAAAATTGTCTTCTTCCTCATAAATTAAAAAGACATGTGAAATTGTAAATGAGGAAAACCTAGCTAATGGACTATATAAAAACTTTACCTGTTTGAGCAGCCTTTCAGGCTTCCAGCTTTATCTTCTCTTGTCATAATTTAACAAGGTGTTTGAGAATTACAATATTTTCACTAATAGGAGAAAGAAGTAATCTATTCTGTTTTCCCCAAAAAATTTGTGTTATGAAGCTTTTTTTATTGTGCACAATGAGCAAGCCATAGTCTAGATGGGTTTTCAGTAATAGCAGCTCAGCAAAACTAAAACCGTCGACATCCTTAACATTCATTCTCCTGGGAATATAAGGGAAATTTATATGAACTATTTACCTGGTCAAAAGCCGTAATCTCTTGAGTTTGCTCTCAATAGACAAGGGTACCGGTGTAAGAACAATTATGTGAGTAAAAACAGAAAGATAAAAGGTTTATGACTTGAAAAAAGTAGAGGATATTTGTGTATAAATACAAACCAGTGATTCATGTTCTTGTTTTTTGTTGTCTTTGTTCGTATCTGGAAAGAGATCACAAACACGGAGAAGTCAGGTTTTAGGTTAAACTGTTGGTTTGATGATTACAAGCTAGTAACTATGTCGCAGAGGAGAACTATGAACCAACAAACCAACACTTAGAACCTAGAGCTAGAGGATCTCTTTATATTATCACAGATTCATATTCTGAGATCCAACTGCTTCTACAAGCCCATTAATAGCTAACCCAGAAAAAGAAATGCAGAATAGAGTTCGTAACTCATAAACAACGGGTTCCATACCTAAGAACTAATCCAACACAACAAAACCCTAGAAAATAGAACCGTTGTGAGATGTACCTTTTGATGCTGGATAACCTGTAGAATCGCAGAGCACTCTCACCTTCTTCGTCAGATCTCTTCGGCCCCCTCTTCAGCTTTATCTTAACCAATCGGATTGAACGAAATGAGGGACCATCGAATTCCAACCTTGTATTATAACAAGGTTTGTAATTGGGCTACGTATTGGCCGGACTTTGTTTAAAGGCCCATTTTAAAACCTTTGAATCGTAGGACATTGGGTTAAATAATAATATATTATTAATTATTTTCTACGGAATTCCTATGACTTTTTTTTGGGTTACGATTCGTAGGAAAGTTTAGGAATAATTCCTACGAAATTCCTACAACTGATTTTCGGATTATGTTTTGTAGGAAATATGGTAGGAAATTTACCTAACAAAGTCCTCCTACTTTTTTTCCAAACGAATTCCTACCAATTTCCTACCAGTTTTCCTACGACTTTATATGTTGTAGGATTTTCGTAGAAATTTTCCTACATTTTTCCTACGATATGTTTCCGTAAGAAATTTCCTACGACATACCTACGACTTATGTTTTTTTGACAAATTTTCATAGGTTTATGGTAGGAAACATTTCCTACCAAAACATTCCGTAGGAAATGTCGTAGGATTTCTTTTGTTTTCTTGTAGTGTCAGCACAGCCTATTACATCAAAAATCGAGTTTATGTGAAACTGGGAACAAATACCACTCCATATAAGATTTGGAAAGGAAAGATACATAACCAGAGCTAATTTCATGTATTTTCCTGTGTGTGTTACATACTCGATGACAAATATCATTTGGGAAATTTGGATGCCCGAAGTGATGAATGAATATTTCTTGAATATTCTACAAATTGTACATCTTAGAGGGTATATAACAAGAGAACTGAACATGTGTTGATTCTGTGAATATTTTGTTTGATGATAGAAGTCAAACACTAGTTGTTCCTATGACAGACAAAGCTTCTTAATCACCTGCTATGAAAAATCCAGAGCTAGTCGAAGTACAAACATAGATCTTGCATGAGACAGTGGCAAAAGGTTGTTGGCACTAACTTCATCTGCCCCCAAGAAGGTACATGTGCACAGAAATCACTCTTTCACAGACGTGATTGGAGATCTAAATGAAAGAACAACTCGAGGTGTCTGTGTTGAGCCGAAGAACATAACTGATGCACTAACAGATGAATTCTGGTACGGTGCTTTTCATGAGGAACTAGAATAGTTCACCAGAAACGATGTGTGGGAATTGGTTCCTAAACTAGAACATGTGAATGTTTTGGGACTAAGTGGATCTTCAAGAACAAGATCGATGATGAAGGAAATGTCACAAGGAATAAGGCTAGATTGGTGGCACATGGATACTCACAAGTTGAAGGCATTGATTTTGATGAGATATTTGCACCAATAGCTCGCCTTGAATCCATTATGATGTTTCTTTGAATGGCATTTGTACTGAACATAAGGTTGTATCAGATGTATGTGAAGAGTGCTTTCTTGAATAGTTTTCTACAAGAATAAGTGTATGTCTCACAACTAAAAGGTTTTAAAGATCCTCATTGTATGAGCTTAAACAAGCTCCACGGGCTTGGTATGAGAGACTAACTCACTTCCTGCTGAACAACGAGTTTTAGCGAGGAAGTGTGGATAAAACTTTATTTATGCATAATTCTGGTAAAACTCTATTGATTTTCCAAGTATATGTTGATGACATTGTGGATGCAGAGGCTGAATACATATCTATGAGAAGCTGTTGTACACAGTTACTGTAGATGAAACAGAGTCTTGCTGATTATGGTATGACCACTCTAACACTGTTAGTTCTCTATGACAACACTAGTGCAATTAATATTTGTAGGAATCATGTTCAACACTGGCGCACTAAGCATATAGATATTCGACATCACTTTATAAGAGAGTTCTTTGAAGGGGAACTTATTGTAATATATCATGTTGCATTTGAGAAATAGATGGCTTATATTTTCACAAAACCCCTTGAATTGAATTGCTTCACTAATTTGCAAAAATGTCTTGGGATTTATGAACACTGACTGCCTTGTGCATTGAGGAATTGGTGACACCGAGTACAACTGAATAGAGCTGCCATTGGAAACGAGCTGCCTGTCATGCCAGTCCGTGTAATCGTAAAATGTTATCGTGAAGAAGATAGTCAAAGAGCTGAGGAAGGGTACATGTGTGCATATATGTTTGTAATACATAAGTGTTAGTGGTTGAGAAGTCAAGTGATACCATTGTTACTACACATGTCTCAATAGGAGTTGTTAAGAGTTAATAATAAAAAAACGCATACACTTTTGTACTCTAGTCTGTACACCCTCTAAAGGAAATTCCAGCTACCTCTTGGTTGCATAGGACTGAAGGCATGGCAGGGTGAAAGAGTATCCACTACACATATTTCGTGCACATTAATATAGCTTTGTGTACATCTTGTGGCATTGTGAACTTGGTGTATTGAGTTATGTAGTTGTTTCATCTCTTCAATTTATGCTCGATAAATCTAGTCATCAATTGATGTTTCTTGGTTTGTTCATGATACATTTCCGCTTTTTTACTCTCATATGCATCATTTGTTGTGCTTACTGATGTCAAATATGCATGATCAGTTTATATGTGTTGGATTTGGGACAGTTAAACTCGTGCTATGTATAGTGGTTAAACTGGTCGGTTTGGTCTAGTGCTCTTCTTGAGGTTGTGTTTCAATTTCAAATTCCAAAAAAATAAGGAAAATTTGAAAAGGGAAAAGGCATAAGTAGACTTGGGCGTTCACGTGCCCGTTCGGGTTCAGTTGGGATTTTCAGGTTTAGACTTCTAGAACCCATTCATGTATATTAATGGGTTCTGATCGGGGTCGGATATTTTACTTCGAGTTCGGGTCGGGTTGAATATTTTTTCTCATCTGATCATAACTCGAACTATCCAGTGGTTCGGATTCGGATTAGTTCTTTTGCACCCTAAATAACCAAAGTATTTATTAACATGAAAAAATCTTATACAAAATTAAAAACAAACTATACAAAATTATGTTTCAAAATCCATACTCCATAAAAATTCTTATCATACATTCAACAAACAAGATGATAAGTAAGAAAGATTACAAGCGCATGAAGCTACTTAAAGATAGATTCAAGTAGCTCAAGTAAACTCCAGTCCAGCAAGAAGAAAACATTCAAAGAAGAAGAAAAATTTCAATGTCAACGTTGTTTTTAATAGTCTAATTTGAGCTAATCAATTCTCAAGAGGAGAAGGAAACCTTTGGAAACTTAAAGGATCCAAAATGTTTTATGGTTTTGAATTGATTAAAGGGATTTTAAGCTTTAAAAAGTGAAGAAAAATCAAAATAGGGAGAACCTCAAAAGTTTGGGTGCATAGGTTATAAGGTATATACATATGTGTATGGGTGTATGGCTTCTGATAGTTCGAGTCTTGTTTGGTTTTTGCGAAATATCCAAACCCAGACACGAAATACAATACATCCAAGATTTGTTTGGGTATTTTCTAATAACAGGGTCAGATCAGATTCGAGTTTTTTGTTTCGGGTTCGAGTTTCGGTTTCGGGTTCTGATTATATGCCCAGGGCTAGGCATAAGGAAGAGACCCTTCTTTTTCCCATGTGTAAGGAGGTTTCTTTTGGTGTTTCTTGAAACCCTAGTTTTGGCCTTGCCTTTTCATGTCTCTGAGCAAGAAATCTAAATTTATCTCCAATGAAGAAGCAATATGTGCCCTCACCGAGACTATCGCTGTCGCTCTTGGCGTTTTGTGCACACGATTGAATCTTCCACCGTGGTCTCCTCCTTTGTCGGTGAATCAATCCATAGCGTCTTTTTCCAATCTGCGGCGTTCTCTCCTCTCGTGCAAAGCCACGTCGTCGCTCTTCATCTCACAATTCAGTTATGTGTTCTTCACTATTCGAGACTCCTCACTTCCTTGATAAGGAGATCGATTAACTCTCGCAGTCGCTTCATCCATCTCCATTGTTATTACGATTGAGCCTATCCTCATATATGTGGATCTCTAGGATGTGATACTGCTCCCTTGGTACTCTTTGCCTTAGCCGTCTACGTCCACCGTGCCTTGTTGTCGTTCTCCCGTGGTAGATCTGGGAGATGTTCTTTCACGTGCATAGACTTTGATTTCTCCTGGGAGTCCCTCGGTGTCGATTACCACACGTGATGGTTCAGATTCTTTGACTCCAATGTCTATTGGCTGTGAACACATTCCACTGTCGTCTCTCTTGGCTTCTCCACCCCGTGACCAGCTACCCACTGATTTCCCATAGCCTATGGTTTTGTTTGCTGTCAGATGTAAAAGGCACTGTTGGTTACTTGTTAAACGTGATAGTTGCCATCCCCAACTTTATAAACCTGTTATGCGTCCTCTCAACCGCCTCTTTTTCGCCACAAGGGGCTCAATGGTATAAACTCCTCTCCAAAAGACATTTCATCTCTCATAAATTTCTCCCTCTTGGTGGTTTTAAGACAGAGGGTGCCCAACAACTTCTTGCGTTTGTTGGGTTCATCAATACAGTGGTTGATATGGAACCATTTGTTTATGAGCTTATCTATAAGTTCTATGTGAATCTTGGAGATATGGAGTCTCGCGATGGTCTGGTCTTGGTCTATGTTCTTGTACGAATGTTTGAGATCTTAGCAGACGTGATCAACATGATGTTTCTACTCAACTGTTCTGCCTCTACCTCCTCCAAGTCTGAAATTCATGTATATGTGTTCTTGGATAAGTTGGTTGTTCTTTTATCAAGTGGCTTTGTGCATCACTAGTTTGATATGCCATCCAGTTGGTTTGCTGCATCTATGGCTGTTTTTACAAGATGTGGCTGCCTACCACCAACATGACCACATTGAAGCCTGAGGCTTGTCTACAATGTAGTCAACTCAGAGCCATTCAACTATGGCAAGATGTTCTTTGATCAAATCATGCATCTCTCCTCCCTGGGTGAACAGTCTACCTTCAGATTTGCGTTTCTGAAATTGATCTTTCAATTGTTGTCCTTCCAGCGTGTGGTTCCAATGCTCCCAGATGACACTTTGTCTGCCGCTCCACTCACTTTTTCCTTTGGTCCTAAAAACTGTAAGTAGTCAGGAAAGGCACCTCTTAAGACACCAATTTCCAAGTTTGCAGATACCCTCACTGTATCGATCGATACCAGAGACTTTCGATCACCGATTCCTCTACTGATCACTCTGAATTTGCGGAATCTTTGGCGATCGCTTCTCCTAATGAACCTTGGTATGCCGATATCACCAATTACCTTGCTGCTGATCTAGAACCAAAGCACCTCAAGAAATATGTGAAGAAGAAGTTCATGAGAGATGTTAGACGCTACTTCTGGGATGAGCCATATTTGTACAAGCGCTGCTCTAATGGGGTTTACAGAAGGTGTGTAGCTGAGTCTGAGGTGACAGAGATCCTTTTTCACTGCCATGGTTCTGAATATGCTGGGCACTTTGCTACATTCAAGACGGTCTCTAAGGTCCTGCAAGCCGGTTTCTGGTGGCCTACGATGTTTAAGGATGCTCACTCTTTCATCTCTTGTTGCGATGTGTGTCCGAGACGGGGTAAGATCAGCAAGCACCATGAGATGCCACAGAACTTCATACTAGAGGTTGAGGTCTTTGATTGCTGGGCTATAGACTTCATGGGACCATTCCCTTCATCGCGACAGAACCGCTACATCTTAGTCGCCGTCGACTATGTCTCTAAGTGGGTAGAGGCAATTGCTAGTCCTACCAACGATTCTGCCGTAGTACTTAAGCTGTTTAAGACTATCATCTTCCCACGATTTGGAGTACCCAGGGTTGTCATCAGTGATGGAGGTACTCACTTCATCAACAAGATCTTTGAGAAGCTGTTGAGGAAGTATGGTGTACACCACCGCGTTGCCACACCATATCATCCTCAGACTAGTGGACAAGTAGAGGTCTCCAACAGACAGATCAAAGAGATCTTAGAGATGACAGTTGGTGCTACAAGGAAGGATTGGGCGCTGAAACTAGACGACGCTCTTTGGGCCTACAGAACAGCGTTTAAAACGCCACTCGGGACAACACCATTCCATTTGCTGTATGGAAAGGCATGCCATCTTCCTGTTGAGATAGAGCACAAAGCAGCCTGGGCTACAAAACTGTTAAATTTCGACATCAAGTCTGCTGCACAAAGGCGATTGGTTCAGTTGAATGAGTTGGATGAGATCAGACATTCCGCTTATGAGAATTCCAAGTTGTACAAGGAAAGGACCAAGGCTTATCATGACAAGAAGATCCTTTCCTGACACTTTGAACCAAATGACCAGGTACTTCTGTATAACTCTCGTTTGCAATTGTTTCCTGGGAAATTGCGTTCTCGTTGGTCAGGTCCCTTCACAATCAAGGAGGTCCGCCCTCATGGAGCTGTCGTGTTGCTGAATGCTGAAGGCAAGAGTTTCACTGTCAATGGACAAAGGGTGAAACACTATTGGGCGAAAGCCACCTTTCCAAATGGACACATTGTGCTCTCTGGCTGAACACCCGCTGCCTGACTGATCTCTATGTCAAGCTAATGACATTAACAACGGCTTGGTGGAGGCAACCCACTGGTGAGTTTGTAAATAGGTTTTATTTTGATTTGTTAGTTTTGTTTTTGTGTTATGTTTTCACGTGGAACCAGGTCCAGACGACGAGCATCGATCGATACCTCTTGGTATCGATCGATACATTGGTCGAAGAGGAGTTGTACCCAGCCCCAGGTAAGTTTTTTCTTAAAAACCCTCGGGTTCTCATCATTCACTCCCTCATTATCATCGCGCGACGCCGCAACATTCTTCTCCCTCTCTCACATCTTTTTCGATTTTTCATCGATTCTTCCATTCCACACTCTATTTCCATCAGATTTTTGACCACATTATCATTCCTCTCATTCATTCCTCCGATCTACCAGGTAATGCACTCGATTTCACCCTTTTAGATGTGTTGGCAGAATCGATCTGGGGTTTCCTTTGTTGTGAAGCTTTGGCTCTGTTTCTTGTCAACATTAGCTATAGGTGAATGAAATTGCCACAATAGGATGAGAATGGATAGAATAGGGATAGAGTAGACTTAGGAATTTGGATTTAGAGTGATAGAGTGAAAATTGATATGATCTGTAGATTGAAACTCGCGATTTTGCCTCGAGCATCGATCGATACCCTCTTGGTATCGATCGATACCCGACCTGTAATTGAACTGAATTTTGCGATGTCATCTGTCGAACCTGTGTGCCTCTATCTCCAGCATCGATCGATACCCCCTGGTATCGATCGATGCCTGCACTTATTTGAACGTAGGAGCTATTCTAACTTCTGTTTCACTTTGATTTTTTTTTTTTCTCAGATGGCTCCCCGTAAGAGGACACGACAGGATGACGCTTCCACCTCCAATCCTCCACAGACGCCGATCCTCTGCTGCTGGCCCTTCGACGCGCTACCCTGTCTCTGAGTCCGACTCTGATGAGGATTCAGACTAGTCTCTGTTCCTGGGTTTCACATTTCCCTTTCTTTTCTTTTCTTTTGTTTTGCTTTCTTTTCTGAACTTGTTTAATCTCATTGTCAGTACTTGTTGGAACTTATGGCTATATATTATTCTGTTGCTTCTAACTGTGTGTCCTCTGATCTGACAGTTACTTCACTTAACTTTTGGCTTCAGTAGACATTATCTCGAGTTTCGGAATCCGACACAGACCTTGGCATCAATCGATACTCCTCAGTATCGATCGATGCCATCACACTCACGGTATTGTCGCAACTTACTCACAGCCATTTTGTTCCTGTGATTTCTTTTGCTTCCTCTAGCTGGATAACACTGGGGACATGGTTGTTTAAGTCTGGGGGAGGTGATTACTGACTTTGTGTTTGTTTTTTCTTAGAGTCAATCCTTTTTGAGTCTTTTTGAGTCAACTTTTTTTTGTTTAATTGAGTCAAACTTGTTGGAGATTATGAACCTTTGCTTGATTTCAGTGTCCTGACCTTGTTTCTCTGAGTAACCATTGTCACAGAACCAACCTTAGGATCGACTAATGAAAAATCCAAGGGCTAACCAGTTAACCAGGAAACACCCATGTCTCCAGCAAATTTCTTCTGAATCCTGAGCCAATTTTGCACTTCACCTCCTGAGGTTGGTATTCACTGAACTTGATTCATCATGCATATCTGGCAAAGGAACCCTGCGTTTGATAAATAGGGTAGACCTCTCCCCTAACACATAATGATACATAAAAGGCATAAAGATGATATGATTTCCCCGCGGTAGAAGGCTAGGAATATTTCCTGTGATCCCATTGTTCTACTTGGATAAGGATTGATCACACAAGTCTGAAGCGAGGGGTAGGACATTTCCTGAGACCCCATTATTCGCCTAAGACTTTTGACACTTTGAGAGGGGAGAACCGGGATTAGGTGGCCATCACCATCAATACTCCGCGTCTCGAACCTTGATTTGTGTATGCGAAACTTAATTTGAAATCAGAAACATAAAGAGATTAAGTCTGGGGGAGAGGAAATCAATACCAAAGTGGGAAAATCTGAGTGGTTCTTTAGTGCATGATATCGCAATGAGGAAGAAATCTAGAAAGTCTTTGAATTATCAACATCAGTGACGAAACGGCGATGAAGATTTAGTGATGTTGATGCTGTGAGGTAATGGGTGGATAATGGGAAACTGGCAAACAGCCAAGGAGAAGTACATGGTGGTCCGATCTGAAACTGTTTAGGTGACAACTGGGAGCTTGGAAAGATGGTCAATACTATGTCTCAAGAAAAAGGTGAGTCTCCATGTTTTCAAACCTCTTTCTCTGTTTGGTTTTCTGTTGTTCTTGAGGGCAAGCAAAGACTAAGTCTGGGGGAGTTGATATATCATGGTTTTTACCCGTGTTTTTAGTAGCCATGATATAAGTCCTTTTTGTTGAGCTTCTTTTTCTCTAGTTTTAGAGTCTTCAGGTCTTTCAAGTTATTAGGCGCTATGGAGCTAATGGAGGATTGGGAGATTTTGAGGCAATCTTGTGAGTTGAAGCTCGAGAGTATCCGGTCGAGGGAACAACTCAGCATCGATCGACACTGAGCAACATCGATCGACAACCCTTCGTTTGAGAATTCCACGACCAAAAGACCAAGCAATTCGATCAGATACCTATTATAGTATCGGTCGATGCCTGTTGACCCAGAAAGCGAAACAAACCCGAATTTCATTCAGAAGCTTTCCTTATTTTTCGAGATAGATTCCTAAACGTTTTTTGAACAATATAATTAGGTTTTAGGAGCCTCCTTGGAGGACACCTTGAGTGAATTTCTGGAGATAGAGTTGTCTGCAACTGAGTTTCTTGGGAGAAGAATTCTTCTTTTGAACCTCTTTGTATTCACTTACTCCTATCTTCATTGTTTTAGTTGATATCTGAATTTTATTCATTGAGTCGCTTTGATGTGTGATCTTTCACCCATGGTCTGAGTAGAATCCCTTGTTAGGATTGTAGGGGTTACTTAAAGGGGTTATTTGATGAATTGTTAGATTCTGAATTGGTTGTTGGAGAATAATCTATAGAGCTTTTCACCTAGACTTGAGATTAATGCTTATTCTAGCCTCGCGAACTAGAATCTGATGTTAGGTTGTTTGATTGGCACGAAAGTGTGATTGAGTGCCTGATCTAGTGTTTGGTGAGCAAAAGCCCTATTCGCAAAGAAATTTGGTTTAGGGATTTTGTGAACAATTGAACTTGAACTTTAATGCTTGTTTAAATTCATAGAATTTGCAAAGAAATTTGGAATTCTAGGTTTAGGCATAGATAGTTTTCGCAACGACAGTTGGTTTACTTTACATCTGTGATTCAAGTTTGAAAGCGGAGCTTAATTTATTCCTGACAATTGATTTGATTTGATAATTCTAATTTGCCTGCAAGTTTCCCTAAGCCTAGCGTTTTCCTCCATTGATTTATATCCTTGATTTACTTGTTTCTGTCATTCTTAATTCCATCTATTCTGCTTAGCTTAATTCATATTTATTGATCTATTGAGTGTCATCTTGAGTCTTTGTGGTTCGACCCCTAAAATACTGTAGCGACTGCTTAGATACTTTTAGGGTATTAGTTTTGAGCATATCACCATCTCAAGGCATTCCAAGAGAAGAAGAAAGTGGCCAAGATAATCATCTCAACGTTCAATAGGAGCTTAAGAACGAGGCCCGTCAATGAATGAAGACGTGTTGAAAAAGAGGAAAGGCCAAGATTGGTTAAGTACAATGAACGTCCAAGATGAGTTTTTTCACTTAGCATTGGTGTAAAGAAATGGAACCAACCCAAGTCATAAAGACAAGGCCCATGTGTATATGGGAGTTTGTATTGAAGAAGAAGAAGGCCAAAACTGAAGGAAGAAGTTCCATGTGAATTAGAAATGAGAGGGAAGATATTTGAACTTGAATTAGGGACCATATGAGAAAGTGACCATTGAGATGTCACTATCTCTACTTTTGGGACCATTTAACCCTCTCTCCTCAGGTCTCTTTCTCTCTTTATCTTTATGTAAAACCCTAGAAGGGATTCTCTAAAGCTTCTCCTCTATATATAGAGAGGCAAACCTATTTTTATAGTTGTTCACTCATTATTAAGCAATACATGTATAATTCACCCATTAAATTTGTTTTCTCTCCCTCTTGTTGTGTTTAACCAATATTCACAATGTAGAAAACATAAGAGAAACGTTTAGAGGCTGCCCTACTACTTTTTAAATCTCACCTAAACTCTTTTTATTTACCGCTTAGGAAAACGAGTTCTTTGTTTGGTTTAAGGGGATCAATCACAAGTTGATTATCTCCCCTCTTGTTTATGAGCTTTCTCTCATTAATTCCAACATGGTATCGAGCCTAGTTGCTCTTCTTGGGCAGAACTCGTTCTCCTTCTTGTTCTTGTTTTAAAACGTTTTTTATAAAATTTTGTTTTTATGACAGTGAAGAGAGATGATTGGTGGCTGTGGTGAAGAACCAAAAGAGAGAAACAATAATCCTCTTAAACTCTCCTTAAGCCCCATTCTAACCTCAAAGTCATTTGCGTTTAGTTCTTATTATGTTCTTGCTTCTAAATCGTTTTTCAAAACGCCTTCTATATGACAATGAAGAGAGATGATTGGTGGCTGTGGTGAAGAACCACAAGGGAGAGATAGAATAATCCTTTTAAACTCTCCTTAAGCCCCATTCTAAGCTCTAAGTCATGGTTGTTTATTTTTGATTAGGTTGTTGCTTTTAATTTTGTTTTCAAATTGTTTTCCTTGATCCATTAGACAAAAGTTTAATCACTTTATATGACTTTCCTTTTGGAATTGTGAAAACATTTAAAAACCATGGTTAGCTTAGTTCTTTTTGGACAAGATTTGCTTAAGCATTTTTTGTTATAGAACCTTGGACCGCTTTTAAGCACCTAAGTCCTTGGTTATTGTTTACTTCCGCTGCATTCTCTTACTCTTCTATTATGCTTTAATTCTTGCTTATTCTCTATTATGGTTACAAATTATATTTTAATTTTTGCTAATTCTCTATTGTGGTTACTAATTCTATTTTAATTTTTGCTAATTTTCTAGTGTGGTTACTAATTCTATTTTAATTTTTGCTAATTTTCTATTATGGTTACTTATTCTCTTACTCTCACCATTTCTCTTGTTTAGATTCTATGCAAAATTGTTCACAGGTTTGGAATGGTGTTTGTTGAAGCTCCTTTGCTATCTCAAGAAGAAGGCATGGCGAGTGTGTGAAGTGACTGAAGCAGCCATGCGGACTGGAGGTCAGTTGGTGGCTGGATTCAAAGGGATTCAAAAGAAACATTTAAGAAGGTGCAACAAAATGGTTGGAGTTAGAACAGTTCCGATCAAGTTTCAAAGACCACAAGACAAGCCCAGTCTTGTCTACCTTGGTTGACTTGAAGATGGCGGACCGAAGAGGGTGACCGGAGGAAGCAGAACCAAGGTGGCTAAAGTGGAAGTTCTAGTGGAGAGACAAGCTATTGGGAAGCTTTGAATCAGCCCAAAACATGTGTGTTAGTACCAAGTCAAGAGTGCGGTCTCAAGATGATTCAAACCGCATCTCACGAATTCCTCTTCATCTCAAAAAGGCTAAACTCTAAACTCTAACCTTTTTTCAAATTAAAGTTCATTACCTTAGCCCAAATATTACTCCTAATTCTCTCATTTAGAACTCAAAAATTTCATCTTGTTGTTTCTTAAAACCTACAACATACTTTAAAATTTTTCTTTAAATCTCATGATGAAGGTTTAAAGGAGAGTAGGCATGTGTGGACATTCTCAAAAGAAGATCTTGATGAAACAAAGAGTTCCATAAGAAGAGAAATCAAGTCAAGGAGGGCTAAAGGAATGGAAACAATTGGAAGGAAGGAGCCAATTCACATTCAAAATTCAAAATCGGGGTCATATCTACATCAAACACCATGAAGGCTATACTCTTTTTCCCTCAATATGGTTTTATCCCAAAAGATTTTTCATATTGAGGTTTTTAATGAGGTAGTCATTTGCGTGTTGCAAGCTTGGCCTTTGGTCTCCTTTGGTGTCCCGCCGACCAGGCTTGAGAGAGGGTATTAGAGTGGAAGAAGGTGAAGAGAGGTGGAGGATGAAGTCATGAGGACAAGACCGAGCATATGCACCTTAGAGAAGAAGAATAAGAGAGGAGTCAAGGCCGAAGTCATCAAGACAAGGCCGAAGACACCAAGACAAGGTCGAAAACCATCTCAAGGCATTCCAAGAGAAGAAGAAAGTGGCCACGGTGATCATCTCCAAGTTCAATAGGAGCTTAAGGCCGAGGCCCGTCAAAGAATGAAGGCGTGTTGAAAAGGAGGAAAGGCCAAGATTGGTTAAGTCTAATGAAGGCCCAAGATGAGTTCTTCACTTAGCATTGGTGTGAAGAAATGGAACCAGCCCAAGTCATGAAGACAAAGCCCATGCGCATATGAGAGTTTGTATTGAAGAAGAATGCCAAAACTGAAGGAAGAAGGCCCATGTGAATTAGAAATGAGAGAGAAGATATTTGAATATGAGAGGGAAGATATTTGAAATTGAATTTAGGGACCACATGAGAAAGTGACCATTGAGATGTCACTATCTCTACTTTTGTGACCACTTAATGATATGCTCAAATCTAATACCCTAAAGTATCTAAGCAGACGTTGTAGTATTTTAGGTGTCAATCCACAAGGACTCAAGATAACACTCAATAGATTCTAGAATATGAATTAAGCTAAGCCAAATAGATGAAATTAAAATAACAAAGCAATTAAAACAGATAGTAATTCAGTGGAGGAAAATGCTAGGCTTAGGGAAACTTGCAGGCAAATCAAAATTATCAAATCAAATCAATTGTAAGGAATAAATTAATCTCCGCTCTCAAACTTGAAACACAGATGTAAAGTAAACCAACTGTCGTTGCGAAAACTATCTATGCCTAAACCTAGAATTCCAATTTTCTTTGCAAATTCTATGAATTTAAACAAGCATTAATGGTCAAGTTCAATTGTTCACAAAATCCCTAAACCAAATTTCTTTGCGAATAAGGCTTTTGCTCACCAAACACTAGATCAGACAATCAATCACACTTTCGTGCCAATCAAACAATCTAACATCAGATTCTAGTTCGCGAGGCTAGAATAAGCATTAATCTCAAGTCTAGGTGAAAAGCTCTATAGATTATTCCCTAACAATTAATTCAGATCTAATAATTCATCAAATACCTTTAAGCAACCATAATCCTAACAGGGAATCTACTCAAACATGGTGAATGAAGCAAACATCATGAATAAAATAGATTGCATAGAATAAATCAAGAGTAAACAGGGTTCAGAATTGTCTCCCACAAAACCCGGAACCAATCTCTCTCAAAGTATTCAGAATAATAATCAAAACTAGTCTCCCTTCTAAAAGTGGCTGAAAACCCTAAATATAATGCTAAAACACGTTCTGGGCTTAATTGTAAATAATAGAATCTTCTGGGCCAAGTTGCAGACTCTTCAGACTTGTAAAATCACGTGTTTTCCTTTTCTGCAGTCGGTATCGATCGATACCAGGTGGGTGTCGGTCAATACAAGGACTCTGTGCTCGCCAGACTGGACTGTCTTCACGAAAACTGGCATAATTTTTGATCGCACCGTTAGAATGGCCTCAAACCACTTCCAAATGAAAGCTAATACATTGATCTATCTTGTATCCAAATTTGAGCTCAATCCAACGGTGGGAAGTTATTCAACGAATGCCAAAAACAAACTCCAGAATGCTCAAATATCTCAAATATCTCCAATGATAAAATCTCAGTTCGCAAATCTGGCGAGGTCGGCTCCTTGGGCTGTGAAGGCAGGGCAGTCGTCGTTTTTTTCTTGTCTTCGTTGTTGGACTCGGATGTGGGGACATTTTCGATGAGGGAAACTCCCCTAGGCATGGCGATGTTGGGTAGGTTTATACTTTTGACCGGTATGCTGCAGCTTTTAGTTGGGTTGGAGGATGATGCCAGGGCGGCGAGTGCGGCAAGGAATTTTCACCTTGGGATATTCTTGTGAGGCTAAACTCTACGAATTCTGTGGCTAGGTCTTTAATGATTCTGATGTAGGCATCCATGCCCTCATTTTTGGCTTCATACTCGCCGCTGAATTGGTTAGCTACGAACTGCGAGTCACAGTATGTTTGGATGTTTTTTGCCCCGATACCCTTTGCCAAGTTGAGCCCGGCTATTAAGGCTTCGTACTCAGCTTCGTTGTTTGAGGCCGGGAACACCAAGCGGAACGACTGCTCTAGCACTTTGTTTGTTGGGGACTCGAGTCTATAGCGTGAGGATGATCCGTCGACGTGCATGGTCCATTGTGTTGGGACTTCGGTGTTAACCAGCTCGGGGGTCAGTTCGATCAGGAAGACGGCTAATACTTGGGATTTGGTGGTAGGTCGGCCTCTATACTCGACGTCGTATTCGCTCAGCTCGACTGTCCACTTAGCTATTCGGCCAGACGGACTGGGGCTATGTAGAATCGTTCTCAACGGTTGGTTAGTGAGGACAACGATCGTGTGCGATTGAAAGTAGGGACGTAATTTCTGAGCTGCTGCAACGAGCGCGAGGGCTAGTTTTTCCATGGCTAGATATCAGCTTTCGGTCCTATCCAATGCCTTGCTGACGTAGAAAATGGGTTTCTGCTCGCCTCTATCTTCCCGGACAAGGACGCCGCTTACTGCCGAGTTGGAGACCGCAATGTAAAGGTACAGAGTCTCTCCTACCTCGGGCTTAGATAGGAAAGGCGATGTCGAGAGGTATGCCTTGAGCTGCGGAAATGCTTCACTACAAGAAAACAGGGGATTTGCGACGAAATATTTTCGTCGCAAATACGCGGCGGAATTGCGATGGATTTGCGAGAAAACTTGTTTCCGTCGCAAAATCCTCGCAAATTTGCGAGGAACATATCCCTCGCTAATTGCGAGTAACTTGCGACGATATAGCCTCCTATTTGCGATGAATTTGCGACGGAAATTTTAAATCGCAAATTTGCAAGGGAGTTGCGATGATTTTGCACAGGTAGATAGTTTCCGTCGCAATTTCCTCGCAAATTTGCGACGGATTTGCCGATGGTGAGTAAAAATGGGTAGAAAATTAGGTGAAACACGTTTTAAATGTTGTACCTAATTTTTGCGAGGGCCGGTTTCCTCGCAAATACGTCGCAAATTAGCCGCAATTCCATAGCAATTCTCTCGCAAAATTTTGCTAAAAAAACTATAAATACCATAACGTGAGATCTCTCATTTCACAACAAAAAAAACAGAGAAAATACTTTAAAAAAAAATCGAGATATCGTTTTGTGAGAGCTAAGAAAGAATGGCGTCGCAGAATGAAGCATATGCATTACGAAGTTGGATGTATAATCGAAAAGATCCGGAGACAAGAGAAGTGACGAAAGAGTATCGTGTCGGGTTGCGAGCATTCATCCACCAGGCCAATTACAACCCATATGCGAAGGGTGACGGTAACATATTCTGTCCATGTAAAACTTGCAAGAACACTCAATATTTGGATATTGATATTGTGAAGAGGCATCTATATAATAGAGGATTTATGCCAAACTATTATATCTAGTTTTCACATGGGGAGGGTTATAATCTTGGTGCCGGAAGTAGTAGTACGGGTGATGGTGTTGATCAACCGAATTATAATGATAATTATAATTATGGCCAAAATATGATTGAAGATTATGAAAGGGATCAACAGGGAAATAAGTTTCATGATATGGTTACTGATGCATTTCATGAATCTATTCCTGCATTTGCTGATGATACTAGGGAAGAACCCAATGTTGAAGCACAACATTTTTATGATATGTTAGACGCTGCAGATCAACCTATCTATGAGGGATGTAGAGAGGGGTTATCTAAACTTTCATTGGCATCTAGGATGATGACAGTTAAAAGTGATAATAACCTAACTGAAAATTGCATGGACGCATGGGCTGAGCTTTTTAAAGTGTATTTGCCAGAAGATAATATTTCTGCAGGGAGTTACTATGAAATACAGAAATTAGTTGCTAGTCTGGGGCTACCTTCGGAAATTATTGATGTTTGCATTGACAATTGCATGATTTTCTGGAAAGACGATGATAAGCTACAGGAATGTCGATTTTGTGGGAAGCCAA
>SMJT01000193.1:98638-150384 GCA_004349715.1 Crucihimalaya himalaica
AGGGCGATGAGAGCGCATCTACCCCTTTGACTCCCGCCGTGAAGAACAAGATCTTTACCGAGGTATGAATATTGATGTTTTATATTTATTTTTTACAATAATTTCAACTAATTAAACTTATTCTTAATTTTCAGGTCGCTCCCCGTAAAAAAGGGAGAATTTACGGAGTCGGTTATCTGCAATAGCAGATCGACTCGTGTACTTCTTCTTCCTCGAGAGCAGCAAAAGCAGAGTCAGCCGCCTACCTCCAGGGCATCATTGAATCGCATGCCCAGCTGATCGTGACTCAGTTTGAGAAGATCTCGAGGTTCGATCAGATGTTCAGCTACTTGGCGACAAAGGATCCGGTGCAAGCACAGATGATTCAGGACCCTGCAGATGCATTTACCAGTAGGACCGAGACCGGGACCGAGACCGGGACCAGAACCGGAACCGGGACTGGATCTGGTCCATCGGTTCAATTATAGATTCCCTAATGTATGATACAATTTAGTTTCTTTTAATGTTTAAACAATTTATTTTTATAAAATTTTAATTTTGAAAAACAAATTTTATTTATAATTTATAAATTTTTAATTATTAATAATAATTAATAATTAAAATTTTTAATTATTAATTAAATCGGATGTCGCCGCAATTCCCTCGCAATTTGTGACGGTTTTGCGAGGGAAATAAGAACCGTACACTCGCAATTCTGTCGCAAATTGCGAGGGAATTGCGACCCCAATTAGAAATATATCCACGCAATTTCGTCGCAATGTTTCCTCGCAAATCCGAAGCAAGTTTTCTGACGCGTTTGCTGGTAAAATTAGTAACGCATTTTGCTTCCAATTTGCGATGAAAACTTTTGCGATGAAAAATGCGTTCACGCACTTCTGTCGCAATTTTGTGACGATATTACGGGGTTATTTTTGCGACGAGATAGCAACCACATTTTTCCCTCGCAAATTTGCGAGGGATTTGAGACGAAAATTGATTTGCGAGACGGGATTTGCGACGGAATGGTGCGTCTCGCAAATCCATCGCGAAAGGCCATTTGCGACGGAATTGCGAGGTATATGTCCATCGCAAATGGCCTGTTTTCTTGTAGTGCTTCCTCGCACCGTTCATCCCATAAGAACTCCTTGTTTCCACGGAGTAGTTGGTAGAACGCTAGGCACTTGTTGGTTGATTAGGGGACAAAGTGGTTGAGGGCGGTGATTCTTCCCTTAAGCCTTTGGATCTCGCGCTTGTTTTTTGGTGAGAGAACTCGAGGACCGCTTTTATCTGTGCAGGGTTAGCCTCGATGTCGCGCTGGGTAACGATGTATCCCAAAAATTCACCCGAGGTTACACCGAAGATGCACTTTGCTAGGTTCAGCTTCATTCCATATTTGATGAGGGTGTGGAAGCACATCTTTAGGTGGCCGATGTGGTTGTTGGCTAGGAGGGATTTTACTAGCATATCGTCATTGTAAACTTCCATTTTCTTCCTGAGCTCATCTGCGAACATTTTGTTTACGAGGCGTTGATAGGTAGGTGGCTCCCGCGTTCTTTAATCCAAAGGGCATGACTTCGTAGCAGTATGTTCCCATATCTGTTATGAAGGCGGTTTTTTCGCGATCATCGGGGTGCATGCGGATCTGATTGTAACCTGGGAAGCTGTCCATGCGTGGCAGCGGGAAGCTGTCATTGGGACATGCCTTGTTGAGGTCAGTGAAGTCCACGCAAACTCTCCATTTTCTGCTTTTCTTTTTTACAACCACGGGATCGGCCAACCACTATGGGTATCTTACTTTGGTGATTGATCCACCCACGGAAAGCCGCTCGACCTCGTCGTTTACCGCCTGGGCTCGCTCGGGGTTTAACTTGCGTCTCGTTTGCTTGATCAGTTTGTACGTTGGGTCAGCGTTGAGCTCGTGACTGATAATCAACGGGTCTATCCTGAGCATGTCGTTGGTTGACCAAGAGAATGTAGATATGTTCAGCTTGAAGAATTCTACGAGCTCACTTTTCACGGTCTCATCAAGGTCAGGTCTTATTTTGAAGCGGCGCTCTTTGTTGGTTGGATCTATATTTACTTAGGTCACGAGATTCCGAGCAGGGTTATTGTGGAGATCGAGATCTCTGGAGATGTGGTAGTCGATCACTTGACAAGTTTTGGCGGCTTTTCGCAGCTTGTTCTCTATGATTAAGCAAGTTCGGGACATCTGCTGATCTCCGTGAATTATACAGACTACGAATCCAATGGGAAACTTGAGGCATTGGTGGTACGTTGAAGTGACTGCCTTCATCATGTGGATCCAATGGGTCCTAAGGATAACGTTGTAAATCTCTGGTTTGTCCATTACCTCGAACTTAACGATCTTGGCCGTGCCCCCTATATAAATCGGGAGTTTGACCATGTCGATGGTGTCAGTCGTGTCCCAAATAAAACCTCGTGAGGGATTGCTTGGATTTCTTATGTGTGAGACCGGTGAGATTCATTTTGTCCTAGGTCACTTCGTAACTTGATTACCAGCGGGTCATGGTGCGGGTAGGCTCTCAGTCAAAACTGCCGGAGTACTCTCCAGTTATTTTAGGTTCGCCTCTATTCTCTGCTCGGACATCTTGATTGACCAGACTGAGTCATTGGAATCGGGGGGACCTCCCATTATCATACCTACGAGGTCTCTTGCTGGCGGAAGTATTTGCAACGGCTCTCGCTCCTCTGGAGTTCGCTCCCTGTGAGCTTCTATTTGCAATGGCTCTCGCTCTGCAGGGTTGCCTGTTTGCATCTCTTTCTCGCGAGGGAAACCGCTGTTGATTGTTATTGTTTTGACCTTGGTGATCATCACGTGGTCGTTGGTCGTTGTTCCGACCTCGATCTTCGTATTGTTGCTACTTACCATTCCGACGATTCGAGTTTCCACGAGGAGTAGGGCGGTCATCTTGTCTGATGGCGCCCTATTTGTATTGTACTAGGAGGGCCTCGTGGAGTGACCAACATTGTGAGGCCGGGTGGCCTTTCATCTTCTAGAATTCGCAGTACGATTCGTTATCCCTAGGCTGGTAATTGACTATCTACCATTTGTTCCAAGAGAGCGGGGGATTTTGCTGCGAGCTCGGAAGAGGTTGTGTTTCGCTACTGATGGTAAAGGAGGGAGCGGTTGGGGATGGAGTCGGAGTGTCTTTGATGGCAAAGGTCGCGTAATGTTGACGGGGGTCGTAATGCTCCTCTTAGGTCTTGTCTTTTTATATGGTTGTTTTGGTCGGGGGCATACTTCTTGGTGATGAAAGCTCGCTCCTCCTCAATCTCGATGAAGATGGAAGCTCATCACAAGGCATCTTCCAAGGTGCGTAGCTTATTCAGCTTCATGTCTTCCTTGAAAGTTGACTCGAACCAGAGGCCGTTGCGAAGAGCTGGTAGGGCAGCTTTATCTAACACCGTAGCTTGGGACACAACCGTTTTGAATCGATGGATATATGATCTCAATGTTTCCTTAGCACCTTGCCTCAACGCCCATAGCTCGGCTTTCGACGTGCCTTGTCAAATGAACATTTAATAATGCTTCAAAAAGGCGGCTAAGAGTTGGTAGCAGTTGTGAATCGAGTGCATCTCTAATCTAGAAAACAAAGTCAGTGCGGGGCCAACGAGATATTCGATGAAAAGTTGGCAGATGCCGGCTTCTCGCTCTTCGGGGGAAAACTGGTGGCGCCTCGTAGCAACGATAAACGCCGTCATGAATTCGCTGGGGTCCGTGAGTACGTTGTATGGGAGACCTTTTGGGGATATCTGATCGGTGTGTTTTTGAGTCGGAAGCTGAACAGGGTGTTTTGCGTATCTCAAAGGATTCGGTTTAGCTTGGGCGCCGAGCTAGTGGCTTGGTGAATGGTGGATGTTATTCGGCAGAGCTCGGCTCTTATGCTCGCCAATTCGCGGTCTCGCTCTCGATCGTCGAGCATTTGTTGAAGGGTTTCAAGGCTGTGGAGTGCCGGTCTTCCTAGGTCGTTGGTGAGGCCTTCTGCCGCCAGACGCTCCTGGGTTCTTTGTGAGGATTTGGGTGTGTCTCGCCTTGGATCCTCTGGGTAGAGACTGGCGCGCAAGAGTCCGTCGGTATGCTCGTCAGACACTAACGAGGTGTTAACGAATGAGCTCGAGAGTCGTCGGGTTTCTTCCCCCGGGTGCGCGGTCAAGAGTTTGGTTATTCCGAGGTGCTAAGTTGTCAAGGCGTTCGTGGCATATTTTTTGACCCGCTGGGATCTCGGCGAAACGCGCGTTGTTGCTCCGGGCCGACTCGGTCATTTGCGCGATTAGGGTCTGCAACAACGTGTTCGTCATGGTGAGCTGACTTCCTGACGCGAGGTCGGTATCAAGACGTGGTGACGGCGTCTGAGTTATCACATCGGTTCCAATCCCGACTTTGGATCCTGGTTAGTTTCTGCTGGCGGTGATGGGTATGAGCTCTTCGGTCGGGCCCTATGGTGGGGGCAGCTCGTCGGTTAGCACACGGTGTCTGGGTGCCGAGATTCGCGTTGGAGCTGAGGGGCCTTGCTCCTTGGATTTTTTGCATGTGGCGGAGCGGGTTCTCTGGTATCTGATGAGCGACGGTTTTGGTCCGGCCATCTTTGAATCTACTCTTTGCGTGTAGGAAATGTCTAAACCCCTTCCTTCTAGCGCCAAATGTTAGTCTCACAGCGAATTAATACACAAAGAACAAGTAATTATTTAATGTAAGAGATAGGTAATTGATTAATGATGAATGGGGGGGGGGGTTAGATTTTGGTTGAATAGAATAGATTCAAAGTGGTTATGAATTAGGTGTCTGCTCGGGGCTTAAGATCAGAATCGTGTATTTAACCAAAAGACGGTGGTCGTTTAGAAATACGAACTGAGTCTGCTGGGATTCAGTTCGGCGCTCTAAAAGATTCGTCGGAGGTGTTAAAAACGTATGAAGTTCTAGTTCGGGTATATAAAAATATTCAGCGATCTCTCCTCATTAATGAAGTACAAAGGGTATTTATAGCAGTCCAACTGCATTTCCCGCCCAGCGCGTGTCCAGCGATACAAATCTCCCACCCAGCGCGTGAGCGGCAAAGTCAACCCTTTCACCGAGTTACACTCGAGTGGCAACAGTATGTCAGAACGGCGACCTGCTTCATTAAGTCTTACGCCCAATGTGACGGGTCAGCGACTAGTTTTTTTGAAGAAGGCGGGCTTCCTTCTTGGGCATTTGAGAGCAGGCTTCCTTCTTGGGTTTCTGGCGGCTGGGCTTTCAACTTCCCCGATCTGTGCCGGGCTGGTAGGATGTTAATCCTACCTCCAACAGATCTGGTCGAGTATCCTCTGCAGATGGTAAAAGTATTTTATAAGTCTCTTATAGTCTCTTAATATTTTAGATTTATGTCTGAAAAATCTTTTATAATTATTATTCATTCCATCAGGTGGGAGATGCTCACGACAGTCATATCTCAGTGGGTACTTTCTTTCAATTTGCATTATATTATGAATGTTTGTAAATCTTATGCGTGGATCTCAATATGCTATTGTCTTTGTCCATTAATTCATCAGTAACCAAATTTGCAAACATTTTCTTCATTTTCTGTAGAGAGAAGGTATTGTATCGAAGATGTGATTATTTGGAACAGTTGGTAGGATCGAAGAAGTCTAAAGATTGATGGAGTATATCAGATTTAAAGAAATAAAGAGTTGTGTACACTTTGTGTTTTAATTATCTATTTTTTACTTTCATGTATTATCCCGAAAGGAACAGTAACAAGGAAGGTGGCTAACTACATACCTATTGCATTATGCAATGTTTATTATAAAGTGATAGCAAAAATACTCACCAAAAGACTGCAGCCAATTTTACCATCTTTGATCTCAGAGAATCAAACCGCCTTTGTTCCTGGTCGGGCGATTGCAGATAATGTCTTAATCACTCATGAGACTTTACATTATCTTCGCACGTCTAAGGCGAGGGTTTACGGTGCTATGGCGGTTAAGATTGACATGAGTAAGGCGTATGTCCGTATTGAATGGGGTTTTCTACGAGCAGCTCTTGAGCGAATGGATTTCCATCACGTATGGATAAAGTGGATTATGGAATGCGTTGCCTCTGTGTCCTATTCCTTCATTATTAATGGGGCTCCGCAAGGAAGAGTAATTCCTACGAGGGGATTAAGACAGGGAGCCCCTCTTTCTCTCTATCTATTCATCTATGTACGGAAGTCCTCTCGGGACTCTGCCGAAAAGCACAAGAGGATGGACGGCTGACTGGGATAAGGGTTTCTCTCCATCCCAAAGGTCACTCATCTACTTTTTGCTGATGATACTATGTTCTTCTGCAAGTCGAATCAAGCAAATTGCACAGCATTATCTTCCATTTTAGGGCAGTATGAAAAAGCTTATGGGCAGAGTATCAACCTACAAAAATCATCTATTATGTTCTCTTCAAAAACTCCGAGAGGTCAAAGACTGAAGGTGATGCAACTACTAGGGATAAATCAGGAGGGCGGAGCTGGAAAATATTTAGGCCTCCTAGAAGATTTTGGTTGCAAAAAGAAGGATATATTTGCCTCTATTGTTGATCGAGTTCGTCAAATAGCTCATTCATGGACTTCGAGATTCTTGTCTCCGGCTGGGAAACAGGTGCTTCTAATATCAATTCTCTCGGCTATGCCTACACACTCTATGACATGTTTAAGCTCCTTGGGTCTATTTGTAAGCAGCTCCAGTTTCTCCTTACTAGGTTCTGGTGGGATGATAAGAAGGACGTCCGCAAAATGAGTTGGATCTCGTGGGACGACAGAAACTAAGGCAAGGGCATTTGTCCAATCTGCTCTAGCGGCAGAAGCGAGGGTTGTTCGATATGCTTTAGTGGACTTACAAGCTCGAAGTTTTGATGATATTAAAGTCTTTTCGGATTCACTACAGCTAGTACAGTTGCTGAATTCTTCGGAAGGCCATAACGATATCTTCGGGGTTTTAGCTGACATTCGAGACTTGGTTGTCTCGTTTTCTTCAATCCAGTTTACTTTTATTCTTCGTTTGAATAATACTGATGCAGACTTACTTGCAAAATCGGTTCTTGTATCAAACTCCTTTGATTAATTAAATAGATTGCAATTGGTGACCAAAAAAAAAAATTAAAATAAAGATAAAAATAATTGAATTAGTAAAAAAGTGCATGATTTCAATCAAGCTAGTCTAGAAAAGAAAGTTCAACAACTTTAACATGATGAAGAATTCTTGGTGGATGTGGAGGCAACTCTATCTTACACTATAAAATCTTGGTACTCATTTTAAGTTGGGTCTCTTAAGAGTTAGAATAAGATGGTCATATTTTACTCATCATACACATTAAATCTTGCAGAAGTCTTCGAGAGAAATAATGAAACTGCAAGGCTACGAGCACAGGTATATATGTGTCACATAATTGATTTTCTCAATTCAAAGGATGGTTCATGAAATTGTATCTGAACACGTTACCGTAGCCTCCGAATAAATTAGTGATTTTACTCGTGTAAAACAGGAAGCTTCTACAATAATACTACATAGATTTTGCTTGATATGAAGATTAAAACAAAGTTTGGCAGGTTACAGAGTTGGAAGAATCTAAGAGTAACCTTCTAGACCAGAATTAGAGTCTTAAAGAAACAGTATCCAATCTTCAAGTAGCATGAAAAGCATGAGAGTAACGCAAAGGTTAGACTTTGAATACTTTACAATATGCAAGAAACTCAAAAAAGCATGAAACAGTTCTGATGATTGATATAGGGTGCTTCTGAGGAAGAATGAAACTCACAGACTGAAGCAGCGTGTACAATAGTTGAAAAGCTTATCACTGAAAATATTGAACTTGTCGAAAAGGTAAGGTGCACGGGTATAGTTCTACTTAGTTACTTTGTTATTGAATGATTGAAACTCTCGTGGGTCATTATTATTACATTGTCAGGTGAACAAGTTGTGTATTAGCTCAACCAATCACATCAAGATTCACCTTCATCTCCTGAGAGCCTAGCAATTGAAGTGGAGAAGTCTGAATCCTTAGAAGAAATACCCATACACGACAAGTTGATGAGAATTAATAACTCTAGGGACACACATACAACATTGGAGAGAAACTTGTTAGAATGCCAATTAGAAGAAATAGTGTCGGTTTCTCTGAATGTGAATGGGGAAGTAGACGTTTATATCCTCGAACATATTGGTATTCCTAATGAATCAGAATCATATCAATATGCATAGTCGACTTGTTAAATATAAGCTTAAATGATTATTAATGTTTGTTGTTTTCTTTTCTCAGGGTGGAAAAAAAGTCATCAATATACTATGATATATGGAACATCAAATTCTTGACCATTTACTCTTTTAGTTTATATGATCTTTAATCTACAAAGGGATTGCTTTGTTGTGCAGCATACAAAAGTGCAATAAGGGAACATAATATTAAATATGGTGCTTTCTGCTGCAAAGAGAGAGAAGGAATTTTATCTATCTAAAGTAGAGAAGTCGCGTGCCATGACCGAGATTAGATGCACAAATGGAAAAGGTACTCTTTCTAATATTGTAAATTCAGAAATACTCATTTCTTATATGGTGGGTGTTTGCTTGTCTGAAATTTATAGCTTGTGATGTCTTTATAAACTTCAAATCCATGAAGTAAATGCTATCAAATGCTATCTCGTTTGGAGGCAATCCATTGTTCGTTTCTCCCTCTGTAAACCTCACTACTTTAACCTCATGTTTTGTTAGCATATTTTTAGTGAAATAAGGAATGGTTTGAGATAACAAGATTTCACTAGAAATCTGAATATGATATCAATGTTGCATTTTAACTCTCAAACCTCTCGACTCAAAAGTGTCTGTAATTCCACAATCTAGCATTTATATCTGAATTTTATAGTTTTATTGTTAAAGTGATAGGGGTGGGCTTAAAAAACATAACCCGAAAAACCGAACAGAACCAACCCGAAATAAGAGGTTTGGTTTGGTTTTAGTTTTACCTGATAATCCATTTATATTTCAAAAACCATTGTTTCTAATTTTTACAGGTTTGATTCAAATTTAAGATTTGGGTTTATTAACTTTATTCTGGATTTAAGATAGGATTCTTTTTTTTTTTTGGTTACGAAAATAAACTTTATTCAGATAGCAAAGAGTACAAGCACCGACTTAGAGAGGGAATCCGCTGTCGAAGAAAAATGAGAAAATAATGTTCGAGAAAGACTTAACAAGGTCTCGAATGTCCTCTAGTAAACCATAGATCTCATTGTAAGATTCTGATGAATTCAGAAGTCCAGCCAAAATCTGGCAATCAGAGAAAACTTGAATATCAACTAGATACTTATCTTTAAGCGACAATAATGTTTCCTGAACTGCCATGGTCATTGCCGCCAATGCTGAGCCTACATTTCTTGCCACCGTATAGTAGTTGAAATATACTCAACTAATGAGTCCCTTCCTTGGATAATCGACGCCATACTGCATCTAAGAGAAGCCGCTTGCCAAGAAGCATCCATGAAAAAAAGAAATCATTGTTGACTTCGATCCCAAGAGCTTTCCTTTTGCCGATTATCCTCTTGTACTCGTCTATGTCGTTTTATAGAGACTTGTGTTGCAGCCCAACCTTTTGCCTCCAATATGGAATTTGGTACAATCTCCAACGGAGAGAAAGCCTTGTCTTCGAAGAGTAGCTTGTTCCTAACAGTCCAAATGTTCCAACAAATCCATAGAAAAAGAGAGATCGAAGTACCACCAGGTGGCAGAGCAACCATATCCTTTGCTTTAGTGATTAGGTTGAAGATAAAGCCTTCTTCATCAAAATTATTTAGGGTACTTGGAGCTGACATCCAAACCTCATAAACAAAAGGACAGTCCCTAAATATATGAAGAGTTGATTCCAGCTCACCACACCTTTTACAACTTGCATCTTCAGTTATCTTTTGCCTAATAAGATTTTCTCCTGTCGAAAGTGAATTCTTCACCATTCGCCAAAGTAGACGTCTGACTTTAGAAAGAGTTCTAGCACGTCAAATAAATTTTTGCCAATCAAAATCTCGTTCTTCTTGGCTGACATTAATCACCGCTCTTGTCCCATATTCCGATTTAGTCGAATAATGATCATTCTTCACCGGTAACCAAGCTCTACCATCTGGTCGCTTTGCTGCACTTGATGGGATCGACATAATGATATCCTCATAATCTGGTAATAAGCTTCTTATCTTATCGAGACTCTATTGATTGGTAGAGGGATCCTTCAAGTCACTTACAAAAAGTTCATTAGCATTTGAAGGGGCTTCAGTTGATAACCATGGTTGGGACCAAATATTGATTTGAGTACTATCGCCGATATGCCAGCCCAAAACTAATTTTAATACTTCTCGACCAGCGAGAATACTCCTCCATCCATGTGAAGAGTTCGTCGGGCGTTGGATCTCCATAAAAAAGGAATCGTGACAATACTTCCCTAAAACCACCTTCGCAAATAAGGAATCTGGCGATTGTAGAATTTTCCAACCCAGCTTTGCTAGGAGAACATCATTGAAGGATTCAAAATATCGGAACCCTAGGCCTCATTTATTCAAAGGCTGTGTAAGTTTATCCCAACCGATCCATCTCATCTTCCTTTCATCTAGTTTATCATCCTACCAAAAACTAGTTAATAGGGATTTAAGATAGAATTATATTCTTTGAAATTTGAATTAAAGTTATTTTAGTTAGATGACTCTTGTATATTACTCCCTCTGTTTCATTTTAAGTGTAGTTTTAGGTTTTAAAATTTGTTTCAATTTAAGTGTTGTTTTAGATTTTCAATGCAAATGTTTTTAAAAATTTCCAATTTTATCCCTATTGTTTAAATGTTTTGACCAATGAAAAACTGTTAAACATATTAATTAAGGGTAAAACAAAAAATTTAATTGTTTTTCTTAATAAGTGTGTAGAATCCTTAAACTACACTTAAAATGAAACAGAGGGAGTATATTTGATGATTTGGTAAAACCGTAAAGCATAAAAGAAAAAGAAAAGGGACCTAAACAAAACCAAAGCGAATCAAATATCATACGGTTTTTTGTATGGTTTTATTTTCTATACAACCAAAAAAAAAAAATTAATAAAACAACCGAACCGTACCAGACCAAACTACAAATGGTTTTTATATGGTTTTAGTTAACCGAAAAACCAAAAATTCTAAAAAACTAAACCAAAAAACCGTACACCCACCAACTTAAACTTAAGCATGACATTTTTCTCTTTCCAAATCTCAATATTTCAAAACTAATCAAAATCTAAATCTAATTTATTCGAATCAATATATATATATAATTTTGATAAACCTAAAGTTTAATATATAACAAAATTTGACTAGAAATCTGAATCTAATAACAACGTTGCATGCTAACTCTCAAACCTTATGGCTTAGTTATTCTTTTTTTTTTTTTGGCTTAGTTAATTCCATATTTAACCATGCACCTTTTATTCCAGAATTTTAAGTTTTGTAGTTTAACATGATATTTTTCTCTTTTCAAGTCTCAATATTTAGTAACTTCTGTAATCTAAATCTAAATCTAATCTATCAGAATCAATATATATATTTTTAAATTTTGACAAACCGAAAAATCATTATCCATATGTACACCGTCTTATTATTACTCCCTTATCGATAAGTTGAATCTCTTACGATTTCCTCTTTTTCTTATTGTTAACTCTCCAAAGTTACTTGATGGCGATGCCTGGAAGAAACAAGCGCAGAGAAAGATCCTTGCCGGAACCGCAAACGCAACCACCGTCACAGATCCCTCCTTCTTCAGCTCATAACTTGTCTACTCCGTTGAAAAAACCTTACTTTATACCGCCGGGTTATAAGTTATCTCCTACCGATCAAGACATCATCTTCTGTTTCTTGGAACCCAACTTGAACGGCACCAACAAGGATTTGAGTAATGTTCCTATTTAGGGATGTTAAATGGAGGGTTTCGGCTCGGCCCAGCCCTAACCCTGTTCACCCCAGCCTTGAGTAAGCCTTGACCCTGTGAAACCCTATATATTTTAAATACAAGGGTTCAAACCCAGCCCGGCCCTAACCCTGTAATGTAAAAAATTGTCAAATATTATTATGTTCTATTTTGTGGTTAAAACTTCATTTTTTGACTCTTTTGAGTTTTGAACCAACTTCAATCATGTCAAAGGTGTTTTTATCATTTTAATTCAATCGAATATATTAAGATACACTTGTCTCTGCTAAAGGAAATGATTGAAGCGTAAGATTGATAAACTTGCATAATAATCCTAAGACGAATTTATCACATTGCAGTTCAACAGAAAATATAAGCTAAAGAGTCTCAAGGAAACAACACACAAAACAGAACACAAAAAAAAAACACAATAGCTTAATCATATGCTTGACTCTCCCACTCCTAAGCTACTTGTCATCCTTGTAGCATCACTCTCTTCATTGTCAAAGTTATCTTCAATGTTTCCTACAATTTAAAGATATAAATTAATGAAACAATATGAGACATATGAATTAATCTTGAATTATTAGTTGTACCTTCAAACTGTGATTGAATTATGAGCTGCAATTGTTTGTTGTGATTGCAAATACATACTACATCACAAATTAACAAGAGAATCATAAACATTTGTAGAAATGAGTAACAAAACTAAGACTAAACCCAGTAGACAAAATAAACTTCCCATCAATTAGAATCATGCAAGATTAATACAAGAAGATAGAAGAACATATGAGAATTTCTCTACATAATTTTATCAAACAGAACAAACCTAAGAGAAGCACTATCATGAGAATGACGTGAAACAACAATTCCTTATAAGCTTCGTAATTCCATTGCAACAACACCTTTAAGTCGATTGTAATTAAGTCCATTGCCAAAAAGTTCAGCTATTGTACAATGCCAATTCTTGAGCAGAGAATAACCTCTTTTGATATTGACAACAGCAACAAAAAACACACAAAAAAACAAAAAAAGAAAACATCAAATCAAAGACATGAGACATGATAACATTGATTCACTGTTTCATTTGTAATTAAACTCCAGACCCATTTGTAATCTCTGGTTTTATAAGACCTTGTCTAGTTCAGTCAAAAAGTAGCAGAAGCCTGAATACTTAATTTTGAGAAAAAGAGATTACCCTAACAATAAAACCCAAAAAAGGATTAAAGGTCAGACCTTTGGATAATGAGCAATCAGAGAATCGAACATGAAATCTAGGGTTCCGAAAAGGAGGAGCTTTCGATAGCTTCTTTCTTCCACGAGAATGAGTTACCTAATCGGAATGGAGAATGAGTTAAGAAGAGTTTTCGCGAAGAAGAAGTGAAGAACCGGAGAAGAAGAAGAAAAAGGGTAACGGGAGTCGAAGGTTTCGATGGAAGAAGAAGTGTTGTCGTTTTACAAATTATAACCTACGGGATTATTAAAATCTTGTCAAAACCCGCGGGTTCAATAATTTAGCCCGTTCAAAACCCAGTAATTTTTCTGCAGGACCAGGGTTTAATTATTTTTATATGGGCCGAGCTAACCCTGTAAATTTAAACCCTGTTTAACATCCCTAATCCTATTCATGAAGTGAACATCTACGAGTCCAATCCAGAACAACTTTCAGGTTTGTCTTTGTCGATACTTTTCCTTATCTCTTTATGTTTGTTTGTTTATTAATTAATTTATATATCTATATTTCTTTCTTGAATATAATAGTGGAATTCAAGAAGGGTAATGCGAAAGAATAGTTCTATATATCGGAGAGGAACAAGATGTGTGTAAAGGTGGAAAAAAACAGAAACGTGGCGACAACAACGGATACTCGCATGCAGTTACGTCCAAGAAGATTGAGGATGAACAAGGACTCCTCATTGGCTGCAGAACCGCACTAGCATACTACGTCGGGAAACAACCAAATGGCGTAAAAACTAATTGGTTAATGCATGAATACTCGATTGATCAGTCTACTGATGCTAACTGATATGCTCAAAACTAATACCCTAAAGTATCTAAGCAGTCGCTATGGTAATTTAGGGGTCGAACCACAAAGACTCAAGATAACACTCAATAGATTCAGAAATAAGAACTAAGCTAAGCAGAATAGATGGAATTAAGAAATAACAAAAGCAAGTAAGTCAAGGATATAAAATCAATGGAGGAGAAGCTAGGCTTAGGGAAACTTGCAGGTAAATCAGGATTATCAAATCAAATCAATTGTCAGGAATAGATTAAGCTCCGCTTTCAAACTCGAAACACAGATGTAAAGTAAACCAACTGTCGTTGCGAAAACTATCTATGTCTAAACCTAGAATTCCAAATTCCTTTGCAAATTCATAGAATTTAAACAAGCATTAAAGTTCAAGTTCAATTGTTCACAAAATCCCTAGACCACATTTCCTTTGCGAATAGGGCTTTTGCTCACCAAACACTAGATCAGGCAAATCAATCAACACACTTCCGTGCCAAATTAACAACCTAAAGTCAGATTTTAGTTCGCGAGACTAAAATCAGCATTAAACCCAAGTCTAGGTGAAAAGCTCTATATAATATTTCCTAACAATCAATTCAGATCTAACAATCCATCAATTACCCTTTAGTAACCCTAATCCTAACAAGGGATCTACTCAGACATGGTGAATGCAACAAACACAATGAATAGAATAGATATCATATTATAAGAAATAAGAATAACAAAAAGGTTCAAGAATTCTTCTCCAAAATACTCGATTGTCGAAGAACTCTCTCTCTCCAGAAATCACAAGGTAAAACTCAATACAATCCGATACCTCTACTGAGGTTCAAAACCTAATTATATTGTTTCTAAAACGTTTTGGAATCTCTATCGAAAGATAAGGAAAAGCTTCTGAATAAATCTCGGGCTTGTCACACGTTCTGGTCACGGGCATCGACCGATGCCATAAATGGTATCGATCGATGCTTGGTCTTCTGGTCGTGGAACTCTCAAACGTAGGGTGTCGATCGATGCTTCACAGTGTCGATCGATGCTGAGCTTGTTCCCGAACGGCTTCAACTCCGGATTGCCTCAAAAGCTTCTCAAATTCTCCAATTAGCTCCATAGCGCCTATATCTTGAAAAGAACCTGAAAGACTCTAAAACTAGAGAAAAGACTCGACAAAAAGGACTTATATCATGGCTAAAAACGGTAAAAACCATGATATATCAACTCCCCAGACTTAGTCTTTGCTTGCCCTCAAGCAAACAGAAAACCAAACAGAGAAAGAGGTTTGAAAACATGGAGACTCACCTTTTTCTTGAGACAAAGTAATGACCATTTTCCAAGCTCCCAGTTCACCTAAACAGTTTCAGATTCGGACCACCATGACTTCTCCTTAGGCTGTTGCAGTTTCCCATTATCCACCCATTATCTCACAACATCAATCATACTAAATCATTCATTGCCGTTTCATCACTGATGTTGGTATTCAAGAACCTTCTAGATTCTTCCTCATGCGATATCATGACTAGGGAACCACTCAGATTTATCATTTTGGTATTTATTTCCTCTCCCCCGGACTTATCTCTTTTTATGCTTTTGATTTCAAATTAGGCTCGCATACACAAATCAAGGTTCGAGACGCGAGTATCGATGGTGATAGCCACCTAATCCCCGGTTCTCCCTCTCAAAGTGTCAAAAATCTTAAGCGAATAATGGGGTCTCAGGAAATGTTCCTACCCCTCGCTTCAGACTTTTGGTGTGATCAATCCTTATCCAAGTAGAACAATGGGGTCACAGGAAATATTCCTAACCCTCTACTCGGGGGAAATCATATCATCTTTTATGCACCATTATGTATTAGGGGAGAGGTCTACCAATTTTATTAAACGCATGAGTTCTTTGCCAAATATGCATGATAAATCAAGCTCAATGAGTACCAACCTCAGGAATAAGAGCAAAACGTGGCTCAGGATTCAGAAGAAATTTGCTGGAGACATGGGTGTTTCCTGGTTAACTGGTTAGCCTTTGGATTTTTCATTAGTCGATCTTAGGGCTGGATCTGTGACAATGGTTACTCAAAAACAAAGTCAGGACACTGACATCAAGCAAGGTTCATAATCTCCAACAAGTTTGACTCAATAAAACAAAAATTTGACTCAAAAAGACTCAAAAATGGACTGACTCTGACTCTAAGAAAAACAAACACAATGTCAGTAAGTACCTCCCCAGACTTAAACAACACTGTCCCCAGTGTTACCTAGCCTAGAGGAAGCAAAATGAAGAACAAGAACAAAGTGGGGCTGTGGGAAATGTCGACAATACCGTATAAAGGTAAATGCAGGCCTCACTCTCTGTCTCATCCTTGGGTAGACCTTCCCAATTACGTCGTGGGATGATCCGCTTCCCCTCGAGCTTAGGCCAGGGATACCTAGAATCAGGTACTGGAGCAGAAGGAGGCGGTGAACGTCGTGGCACAGGCCTCAGGTCGCTGATGTGAGCGTCGATGAAGCTCTGACGGCCGTGTCCTCTGTAAAACCCAACCGGGGTGACTCGGTAGCGATCGGAGTAAGAATTGCTGTAACGACTCCAGGGTGCCACTCTGATTCATGGAAGGCCTCCACCTCGTCCTGGAGATCGTAACTGCTGCATGGAGGGTTGGAACTAGAGGCGTCGTCCTGTCGGGATCTCTTGCAAGGAGCCATCTGCAAAAATTGAAACCGAAATCAGATTAGAGCAGTTCCGATGTTCTGTGGATGCAGGCATCGATCGATACTAAGGGGTGTCGATCGATGCTGCGGAGTATAAGCGCACAATTCAAATAGGTCGGGGCATCGATCGATACAAAGGGGCAGATCGATCGATGCTCAAGGCATGGTCGCATGATTCGAACCCAGATCACTCAAATTTCCAATCTAACAACTTAAATCCGAATTCCTAAGTCTATTCCATCCCTATTCCATCCATTCTCATCCTATGGCAGCGATTACATTCACCTATAGCTAAATGTAGCAATAACTAGAGTGAAAGCGTTTCATCACGAAACCCCCCAAAATAATTTTGCCAAATCACCTAAAAAGAGTGAAATCAAGCCATTACCTGTAGATCGAAGGATTGAGTGGGAGAATGAGAATAAGAACAAGAATCTGATGAAAATAGAATGTGAAATCGAAGATATGATGAAGAATTGAAAAAGATGGAAATGGGTGAGAGAGAAGGAAGAGACGGCGTCGAGCGATGAAAAAGAAAATATGAGAAATTGAAGCAAAATCTCGAGGGTTTATCGACGAACTTACCTGGGTGCTGGGCATCGATCGACGCTATAAGTGGTATCGTCGAATGCTCAGCGTATAGCACAACTCTGGACCTGGTTCCACGTGAAAAACACAACACAAAAACCAAAACAAAGTGAAACAAAACCAAATGAAAGACTATGTACAGACTCACCAGTGGGTTGCCTCCCCACCAAGCGCGCTTGTTTAATGTCATTAGCTTGACATGGAGATCAGTCAGGCGGTGGGTGGTTCAGCCAGAGGCACAATGTGTCCATCTGAAATGGCGGCTTTCCGCCCAATAGTGTTTCACCCTTTGTCCATTGACAGTGAACTCTCTGCCTTCGGCAGTCAGCAACACCACAGCTCCATGAGGGCGGACCTCCTTGATCGTGAAGGGACCTGACAACGAGAACGCAATTTCCCAGGAAACAATTGCAAAAACGAGAGTTGTACAGAAGTACCTGGTCATCTGGGTTCAAAGTGTCTGGAAAGGATCTTCTTGTCATGATAGGCTTTGGTCCTCTCCTTGTACAAGCTTAGAATTCTCATAGGCGGAGTATCTGATCTCATCCAACTCATTCAGCTGAACCAATCGCTTTTCTGCAGCAGACTTGATGTCGAAATTCAACAACTTTGTAGCCCAGGCTGCCTTATGCCTCTATCTCAACAGGAAGATGGCATGCTTTTCCATACAGCAAATGAACGGTGTTGTACCCAGTGGCGTCTTGAACGCTGTTCTGTAAGCCCAAAGGCGTCGTCTAGTTTTCAACCGCCCAATCCTTCCTTGTAGCACCAACTGTTTTCTCTAAGATCTCTTTAATCTGACGGTTGGAGACTTCTACCTGTCCACTTAGTCTGAGGATGATATGGTGTGGCAACGCGGTGATGTACACCATATTTCCTCAGCAGCTTCTCAAAGATCTTTGTTGATGAAGTGAGTACCTCCATCACTGATGACAACTCTAGGTACTCCAAATCGTGGAAAGATGATCGTCTTAAACAGCTTAAGGACAGGCAGAATCGTTGGTAGGACTAGCATTGCCTCTACCCACTTAGAGACATAGTCAACTGCGACCAAGATGTAACAGTTTTGTTCGGCGGTGGAGGGAAGGGCCCCATGAAATCGATACCCCAGCAATCAAAGACTTCAACCTCCAGGATGAAATTTTGTGGCATCTCATGGCGTTTGCTAATCTTACCTCGTCTCTGAATGCATCGCACAGAAGAGATGAAAGAGTGAGCATCCTTAACATCGTGGGCCACCAGAAACCAGGCTTGCAACAACCTTGGAGACCGTCTTGAATGTAGCGAAGTGCCCAGCATATTCAGAACCATGGCAGTGAAAAAAGGATCTCTGGCACTTCACACTCAGCTACACACCTTCTGTAAATCCCATCAGAACAATGCTTGTACAAATAAGGCTCATCCCAGAAGTAGCGTCTGACATCTCTCATAGAATTTCTTCTTCAGCATACTTCTTGAGATGTTTTGGTTCTAGATCAAGCAGCAAGGTAGTTGGCGATGTCGGCGTACCACGGTTCAGCAGGAGAAGTGATCGCCAAAGATTCCTCAAATTCAGAGTGATTTGTAGAGGAAATCGATGATGGAAGACTCCTGGTATCGATCGATACAGTGTGGGTATCGATCGATGCTCGAAGCGTTAACTGAAGGTAACAATACATGAGGGTATCGATCGATACTCTCTTGGTATCGATCGATGCTTGTCGCCTTCATCGACAGAAGTGAACCGAACCAGTCTCGACGAGGTACATCGTCTCTTCAGGCAAGGAATCATCAATGGGGACCTCCGCACTGATCCTCATACGTGAGAGATGGTCTGCAAACTCCGTTTCTACTCCTTTCTTATCTCTGATCTCTATGTCAAAAACCTTGGAGTAGCAAAACCCATCGGCACAATCGAGGCTTTCATATCCTTATTCTGCAGCAGATAACGAAGAGCAGCATGATCAGTATGCACAATCACCTTGCTTCCTATCAGATAGGACCGAAATTTCTCAAAGGAGAACAACAACAGCAAGCAATTCCTTCTCAGTGGTGCGTAGTTCCTTTGGCGTCATCCAGCGTTCTGCTGGCATAATAGATCACATGAAGCTTCTTGTCTTTATGCTGTCCCAAAACAGATCCAACTGCATAGTCACTTGCATCGCACATGACCTCAAAAGGTAGACTCCAATCTGGTGGTTGCACAATAGGGGCTGAAACCAATGCCTTCTTGATCATCTCAAATGCAGCAAGGCACTCTAGCGTAAAATCAAATGCAACATCTTTGCATAGCAGAACAGTAAGTGGGCGTGCTAGCTTGGAAAAATCCTGGATGAACCCTGCGATAGAAACCAGCATGGCCAAGAAAACTCCGAATGTCTTTCACTGATGTAGGCGGCAGGAGGCTTGTCATAACCTGAATCTTCGCCTTATCGACCTCAATCCAGCTTTAGAGACCTTGTGTCCTAGAACATGCCATCCTGAACCATAAAGTGGCACTTCTCCCAATTCAGAACCAGATGCTTCTCCTCACAGCGCTGAAGTACCTTGCACAAATTATCCAGACAACCCTTAATGAGGGTCCATAGACAGAAAAGTCATCCATAAATACCTCCATGAACTCCTCGATCATATCTGAGAAGATGGACATCATGCATCTCTGAAATGTAGCAGGAGCATTGCATAACCCAAATGGCATCCTCCTATAGGCAAATGTGCCATAGGGACAAGTGAAAGTCGTCTTCTCCTGATCAATCCGGGTGTATCGGGATCTGAAAGAAGTCTGAGTAGCCATCCAAAAAGCAATAGTAAGGATGACTAGCCAGTCTTTCCAGCATCTGATCAATGAAGGGTAACGTGAAGTGATTCTTCCTGGTTGCCGCATTCAGCTTCCTGTAGTCAATGCACATGCGATGCCCAGTGATTGTTCTCGTCGGAATCAGCTCATCATTCTCATTCTTAACCACTGTGAAGCCTCCCTTCTTAGGGACAACGTGAACCGGACTGACCCAACTGCTGTCAGAAATGGCATAGATAACTCCTGCTTCCAGCAGTTTCAAGATCTCTTTCTTAACCACTTCCTTCAGATTCGGGTTTAGTCACCGCTGATGCTCTATTGAAGCCTTCGACTCATCCTCAAGATGAATTCGATGCATGCAAAGATCCGGTGAGAGACCTGAAATATCATCAAGAGAATAGCCGAGAGCTTTGCGATACTTGCGCAGCTTGCTCAGCAGTAAAGCGACCTCTGCGTTGTTCAAAGAAGAATTAACAATGACAGGGTAAGTAGAGTTAGGGCCGAGAAATACGTACCTTAGGCTAGCTGGGAGTGGCTTAAGGTCAAGCTTAGGAGCTTTAGCTTCCGCTCCAATCAGACTGAGATTCGGATTTGGGGTGAAAGACTAGCAGCTCTTCTGGTCGGAGGGGTTGGCACCGATCGATACCTCCTGTGGTATCGATCGATGCTTCAGCTTGGCAGTCAAGAATTTGCGCATAGGCAGCAGCAACCTCGGTGGGGACTGTCTCCGTCTCAAACCGAACAAACAAGCTCTCTCCAAAGGGTTCTCAGGGTGCAATCTCTGGAAATACTCATCTGATAAGTCATTAAAGAATCAACGAAGAAAGTCTGACCATCGATGGTTGGTTTCTTCATCAACTTCTCCATGTTAAATGTCATTACCAAATCACCTATGTTGAGAGATATCTGCCCATTCTTGCAATCTATAAGGGCTCCAGCTGTAGCTAAGAATGGTCTGCCTAGTATCAAAGGATCCCTTGGCTCAGCATCGTACTCAAGAACGATGAAGTCAGTTGGAACTAAACAGCTCCCAATTGTGATCGGGACATCCTCAAGTAAACCTTCGGGGAACCGGACTGATCGATCAGCGAGGATCAAGGATATCCTTGTCGGTGTGAAGTCTGTCATCCCCATCCTCTTAGCCACAGAATATGGCATAAGATTCACTCTTGAACCAAGATCGCAAAGAGAACGTTCAAAACCTCTCTGTGAAGATTTTGCAGTCTAGGACAAAACTACCAGGGTCTGGCAATTTCTCTGGGATCTTGTTGAGAAGAATCGCACTGCACTCATGAGTGACTCTCAACACTCCTTCCTCAAGATTCACGTTACTCGAAACCATCCTCTTGATATACCGTCGGAAAGCTGGTGCAGTCTTTAGAGCATCGACGAACGGGAGTTCGACCACTATCTTCTCTAGCATCGCTCTGCATCTAGCATCTTCTGTTTCTTCTTTCTTGACTTAGCAGGAGGTCGAGGGAAAGGGACCTTCGGTACATACACTCTGCCGACATGACCTATTGACTGCTTCTGGTTTTGGTCGACTTTGGGAGGAGTATCGATCAATACTGAAGTAGTATCGATCGATGCTCGCTGTTTTTTCAACCGTTTCTGTGGAATTCTGAACAGGTAGTTGTGGTCGAGGAGGAGCATCGATCGATACAGGGTAGTATCGATCGATGCTGGCAAATTTCCAGCAAACTGATCATCTTCATCGTCGTCTCCAGCAAGATCGACGAGTTTCTGAGGCGAATAGGATGTCTTCTGCCTTGGAGCAACCTCTCTACCACTTCTCAACGTGATAGCATGAACATGTTCCCTCGGATTACTGTCTTACCAGGTAGGAAACCATCCTGTCTCTTCACAGTTTCTGCCGTCTGAGCAACTTGGGTTTCCAGCTTCTTCTGATGGATGTTCAGAGCCTCAATCTTCCCATTCATGTCAGTGTATAAGGCGTCCATCTTACCATTGAAGTCAACGGTCATCTTCTGCTGCCCTTCTAGAATCTGTTCAAGCATAGCCTCGACTTTGCTCTCAGGAGTCTTGGGAAGGTGGCGTCTGATAGGACGAATTTCCATAAGTCCGAGTGTATCCACTGCTCTGAAATGGCTTCTGAGATCCGAAATTCGCAGGTTTGAAGTCAGATTTGAATCCACCTCTCTGGGCGTTGTTGGTGAAGCTACGGTTGTATGAATTCTGATACCCACTACCACCTATGTAGTTAACATCTTCAGCTTCACCTTCTTCCATGATGTTTTCAACGTCTTCAGCAAAGTGAACTGCCTTCTGCTGCTTACCCAATAGCAAACTGTGAACTGAATCCAACTTAGCCTTGCACCATCAGCTATCTGTAACACCAATCACACTACATTCTGCTTCTTCCTCTCAAAATCAGCATTCTTAGTACTGTTGCTAGAAGCCAGATTATCAATCAGCACATAAGCGTCCTCGGATACCTTGTGTTGAAATTCCATTGCTGGTCGCGTCACAAAGCCATCTGATACCTCCAATCGATCCCTCGGAAGAAGATACCCAACAATTGGACCTGCGAGAACCCATGGTGAGGGCAGTCCCTCTGATAAGAGCGAAATCGAACCCAGGCGGCTTGAATGCCTCAGTTGCTCCCTGAGAAAACTGGGAGATCTTGTTCCTGAGTTCCTCTGATCTCGCATCATCATAGAAGTTATTCAGGAAAGCAGTCTTGGTTTCCTCCCAAGTGGTCAGAGAACCTGGAGGCAACTGCTTCAGCAAGTAAGCTGCATCTCCACTAAGAGAGTAGGGAAGAGCTTACAGAAAAGGAAGTCATTGACACTCCATTGTATGATGCTGGTGACCAAGTCCTCGAACCTCTCGATATGATCCATGGGATGCTCATGAGAAAGACCATGGAACGGATGCTGACCTACAAGTGTGTAGTAGGCAGGCTTCAGCTCGAAGTCATTCCTCTGGAAAGTAGGAATAACAGATGCAGACCGGTTGGCATAGAACTGATCCGGTCTGTTGTACTCCCTAGGTTCTGGCGCGATTACCCTGAACATTCCCAACATTCCCACGCACAGCTGGTGGGATAGCAGCATTAGCAACCGCGTGCAGGGGCAATAATGTTACCTTCTGCATCAATTCTCTGCCCTTGCGCGTCACACAGGTGACCCTCCTGATCTCTCAAAACCCCAGCTTCATCACGAGCAAGCACAATTGGATGATTCATCTCAGCTTGTTTCTTTTGCTTTCTGATTGTACGCTCTAAATCAGCTAGTTCTTCGTTAGACAGGTTGATCAACTGCTTGTTCTTGCTTCCTCTGGTCTCTCGATGCTGCATACACCTGAAAGACAAAGGAAAAACGCGTAAGTAGTCGAAAGTAACAACGAGTATCGATCGATACCAAGGAGTATCGATCGATGCTCAAACACTTAGTCGAAATTCTATTCGAAATCTAATGGTGAAATTAGAGTCCCCGGCAACGGCGCCAAATTTTGATATGCTCAAAACTAATACCCTAAAGTATCTAAGCAGTCGCTATGGTAATTAGGGGTCGAACACAAAGACTAAAGATAACACTCAATAGATTCAGAAATAAGAACTAAGCTAAGCAGAATAGATGGAATTAAGAAATAACAAAAGCAAGTAAGTCAAGGATATAAAATCAATGGAGGAGAAGCTAGCTTAGGGAACTTGCAGGTAAATCAGGATTATCAAATCAAATCAATTGTCAGGAATAAGATTAAGCTCCGCTTTCAAACTCGAAACACAGATGTAAAGTAAACCAACTATCGTTGCGAAAACTATCTATGTCTAAACTAGAATTCTAAATTCCTTTGCAAATTCATAGAATTTAAACAAGCATTAAAGTTCAAGTTCAATTGTTCACAAATCCCTAGACCAAATTCCTTTGCGAATAGGGCTTTTGCTCACCAAACACTAGATCAGGCAAATCAATCACACTTCCGTGCCAATTAACAACCTAAAGTCAGATTTTAGTTCGCGAGACTAAAATCAGCATTAAACCCAAGTCTAGGTGAAAAGCTCTATAGAATATTCCCTAACAATCAATTCAGATCTAACAATCCATCAATTACCCTTTAGTAACCTAATCCTAACAAGGGATCTACTCAGACATGGTGAATGCAACAAACACAATGAATAGAATAGATAACATATTATAAGAAATAAGAATAACAAAAAGGTTCAAGAATTCTTCTCCAAAATACTCGATTGTCGAAGAACTCTCTCTCCAGAAATCACAAGGTAAAACTCAATACAATCCGATACCTCTACTGAGGTTCAAAACCTAATTATATTGTTTCTAAAACGTTTTGGAATCTCTATCGAAAGATAAGGAAAGCTTCTGAATAAATCTCGGGCTTGTCACACGTTCTGGTCACGGGCATCGACCGATGCCATAAATGGTATCAATCGATGCTTGGTCTTCGGTCGTGGAACTCTCAAACGTAGGGTGTCGATCGATGCTTAACAGTGTCGATCGATGCTGAGCTTGTTCCCGAACGGCTTCAACTCCGGATTGCCTCAAAAGCTTCTCAAATTCTCCAATTAGCTCCATAGCGCCTATATCTTGAAAAGAACCTGAAAGACTCTAAACTAGAGAAAAGACTCGACAAAAAGGACTTATATCATGGCTAAAAACGGGTAAAAACCATGATATATCACTAACGAGAAGGTATGTATCTTTTTCTTGGTTCCCAAGTTATTAAGATTTTGAGTTTTGGATTTCTTGGTGAGTTTTGTTTTGGTTGGTACGTGTAGGACTATTAGCTGTGTGCAAGATCTATCTGAGTCCACAAGCAACAAAGAAGAAGGAAGAAGAGAATGAGAAGCAGAAAAAAGAAGTCGTCGTTGTTGCACATGTGGTAGCATTGGAAGAGCAGGTTGAGCAGCAGCCTGGTACTAACGGGTATTATCAGGTTTCGCAAGCCCTGCTAGGTTCGTATCAGCCGCAGCCTCGTGATTTTGCATACCAACAGCAGCAGTTTTGGCCGGCCCCACTACATTCTTATCAACCACAACCACATTATATTGAGTATCAACAACCACAGTTTTGGCCAGCCCCGTCAGACTCTCACCAACTGCATTCCGCCTATCAGCAACTAGAGTGTCTCATGATGATGACACCAGAGGAAGAAAATTGTTTTGTTACTCAACATCAACAACAACAGCTAATTCTTCCTCCTCCGCAGCAAGATCAAGATTCAAGATCCCGGACTTGGTGGAGAAAAGACCACAACACCCAAGAAGACTTGTTTGACATGTCTAAAGATGACATGTTCTTTGACTTCAATGAATTATTGAAGGGTGATGTAAAGAATGACCACTTGAGAATGGATGAAAATAGTGGATTTCCGGGGTAATAATCCCCGACGAGATGTAGGGTTTCCATATTGGGGACCCGAACTCGTTAAATTCTTTGTGTGTTTACGCTTACAAACAAGAGATTAATAAACAACGTTAGAAAGACTGTAGAAAATGAACCTAGAGATGAGAATAAGGTTTGGTTCAAATTAAACACATTAAAGAAGACGATCCAAAAAATTAAAAATAAAAATAAAAGAAAACACAGTCGAACGTTTTATAGCATTATGTGAGTTTTTATCACATCTATTTCCATGACCTTGATAATAATTTGTGACTAAAATAATGGTGGAGTCATGTAGTTCTCCTGGTCTTACAAAGCAAAAGTTCTCCTGGTCTTACAAAGCTTGTATAACCGGAATTCACAGATAAATATCAGTGTTGTGAGATACTCTTCCTTTTTCTTGAGAGTTTCAACCACACCTGCAAAGCAATATACAAGAGGATACATATATTTTGGAACAACTCTGTTAATCAGTCTAAAAACAAGAAGCAAGCCTTACCAGAAACTTTATTTTCTAACCCCAGAAGCCAAAAGAGTTCGGGGCCTAATCATACAAAAGGAACCGCTCTAAAAGGGTTAAGAGCACCTCAGGAGTAGTCAAAGAAGCCAAACTATAAGCAGCCAGAAACAACAAGCAACCTAAAACCCGCGAGTTATTGTTCTGATTGGTTTTAGCCTTGCCTATCCAATCAATCCCTAGTTGAGTCACCTCTCAACTTATCTCCGGCGATACTCTATTCTCTCTGTTTCTCTACTTCTTTCACCTTCAATTCAAGCTCTTTGGCTCTCCACCGATTCGATTCTCGTTGTAAACTTCTCCAACTGTTCAACCTCTCCCTTCTTCTTCTCAACCGTAGCCTTTTGTTCCAAATCAAACTCTTTCTCCTTCTTCTCGAAATCACTCTGTGTTAAAGTTACTTTTTTTAATCAAGTTTTATCAACCAAAAAGAAAAAGTTCAACTTAAAGCTCGTCAAAAGAACAAACCCCTTTCTTGCATTATAAATTTTATTGTCTTGACCTATCGTCCTATGGACTTACCATATCGGTTCAAACGGAACTTTAGACAAACCAAAATTGTCAATGTAGAATTTACACACATCGATTTCCTGGCCAATTGATCCATTTAACGCGTTCCACATGGTTGTAGTGGCAAAATAATGCACCCCTCCCTTGTTTAAAGGTAAAAAGCCGGCCCACTTACCGCAAAGCTCGGAAAAAACAAATAAGCCAGGGTATGACCTCGCACCTATTTTTACGAATTAGAATCTATTCTAGTACGGTACAAAGGGCAGCTTTAAAATAAATATGCAAAGGAGTGTTGGAAGATAAGCCATGAGACATCTTGCAGTTTACATCCCGGATCACTAAGTCCCCAACTAGGAGACGAACTAGGAGCTAGCCTGAATAGCGACCTTCTAGTTAAGGAATGATTTACCTAATCACCCAAAGTGTCCAAAGTTAATAAAACAAAGCGAAATCAAGTCAATAAAAACAATTTACTAACCAAAGTACGCTCCCAGACAAACTAAAATAAGTAAAAGTTATTTAGGGATTAATCATAGGAACGTCAAACCAAAGAGAAGAACATATACCCACAAAGTTTACAAACTTTCAATAAACAAGATTTTTCGACATAACTTCGACCAGGAGAGCCACTTGGAAAGTAAAAAACGTGAATATGGAAAACTGGAGGCATAGGCCACATCCGTTGGGGACTTAATATCTCCTAATCCGTAGGATCAGTTTCAGGAGCCTGAGCCATCTACTCGGCATGATGAAGAATATATATGGCTTTTTTCCTCTGCTTCATCAGTTTCTCAATCTCAGCCTCCTTCTCAGCGATCTCAGAGACGGTTAGGTTTATCCTAACGCGCTCGCGGTGCATGTCCCGACATATGTCATGGTATTCGTGCGTGATCTAATAAAACCAAATAGTTAGAACAACCTGACACAAAAGCTAAATAAAGGAAACAAAGGAAGACACAAAACCTCTTCGACAAACGTGTGGGCCTCCAGAGCCGTGACATGAGTCAAGCAGAAGTCTTTAATCACAGAAGGGATAAAATCCCTTTGAGCCGCCGCCAATGGATCTGATCCATGGCTACCGCGGAAGCTACCCTATGTCATTCCCTTCTGAAATCGCAAAGACTCCACGACAAGCCAGCTTTCTTCCCTAGACCATTCTGGTCCCAATGGAAGGGGTGCGCTTCGCATTTTTCCATCGATTCCTCCAATGGTCGAAGAAGCGCAACACAGTCCTGATGCAATCGCTTTTGAGACCCATAAGGCCTCTGAATTCCAGGGAGAAATTGGTGAACCGATCGCTGCTCTTCTTTGTCAAGAGTCGCAATGTAATACCATGGAACCCGAAGGTTTGGGTAAGGATCGAGCCATGACGAGCAACCTAGCTACCAGCAGAGGATAGGGGGTGGCACACAACTAGAAATCGAAGGCGAGCGAGAGTGCGTCAAGGCCTGGAACTAGAGGGTCTTGTATCAGAATTAGCCATGATCAAGCAAAATACTCTTCAGAAAAAGATTAGTAAAAAGGCAGAAGAAGAAAGAGAATATATTACAAGAAGAACTATCGTCTCAAGCAATAAAGTCCCTTCAATTTCCACCAAAAGAAGAAAATATTGCTGAGACATTTAATGTTCACTTGCCAGACAAGACAAACTAAACGATAAAAATTGAAAAAAAAAATACATAAAACGGGCCAGAAAGCCCACAAAATAAAAAGGTTAATACAAAAGCCTAGAAGGGTCCCAGTTCAACAAAAGGAAAAAGAGATGACAACAGCGAACAAAGGCAGATCAGGAGGATTGATCTCGGAGATCATCGCCAGTCGTTAGACCTTGTGCACCATCTTGTCGAGCTCTCAAGCTAGGTTCATCGCCTGCAGAGAGGACCTAAGCATTATCATTCAAGATTGCTTGGAGACATGACCAAATCGGAATCCTCGAGTAATATCACTTCGAGATCGTTAATTGCAATTTTACTGACCGCCTCCTAAGCTCATTGATCGGCCATGAATGACCCATCAATTGTCAGACCTCTGGTCTGAAGTCGTTCTAGAGCTTCCCGAGTGCCTTTGGTCTGATCGTATCGCTGCTTCTTCAGCTTAACGACTTGTTTCAGCTCATCCAGATAACGCTTCACTTTAGCTAAGCATTCTTGAGCATCTCGCGAGACGCCCCTCAGCGCATCGGAGCCAGATCGACGAGAACGTTCTAAATCCCACATGAGCTCGGAAACCTCATCATTCAAACTCTCTTTCTCCTGAATCCAAGTTGTTTCCTTCTCCTTGAGCGACTTGAGCTTCTTGCCTATTTCCTTGGTCTCAGCAGACTTCTGTCCGAGCTGTTTTTCCAGATACTCCACCCGCGCACTTGCCTCCTTCTCTGAAGCCAGGGCCTTTCTCATAACGATAACTCTCCCTTTGGAAGACTCGGCCGATCTCTTAGTTTCCTTAGCATGACGATCATACTTAGCAATAATTGAGTTCAATATGCCAATTGCCTGAGAGAGGAAGAAAAAGAAGGCCAACATCGTGAGAAAACAAAAAATCAAAATTGAATGGACAGTAAAAACAACATTAAAGAGAAAGGCAATAATTCGCCTCAATAGTATATGGATCTGAGCTCGAGCAGCCTTAGAATAGTCATCACTAAACTTGAGTTCTTTTATCTCTAGAATCGACATAAGATTGTGCTTCATCCGACAACACAGCATGACGCAAACGAGTTTCTCGTTCACTAAAGGGATTTTTCCAGGGTGCTTAAACTCAAAATTATTCAAGAAGAAGGGTCGATCCCTAGAAGGAGACGACTCCTTTTAGAAGCAAAATCGACTGAAGTGTCAGCAACTTCAGGATAAATACCCCCATGCTTAGATGACGATCTTCGAGGGGAAATAGTTTCTTTCAAGGAAGGAGAATCCTTAGTTGACGACCTCTTTTCATCTTTAGATCGCCTTGAGGAGCTCGTCTTCTTCTCTTCCCACTTCAACTCTTCCACTGCGGCCACATCATCAGCAGCAAGAATGAAGGTTTTGTCCCCACCTTCAGAAACAGCCTCTGGATCAAGAGCAACACCTTTCCCCTTTTCAACTCCTTGGGCATATTGGCAGCACCTTCAACCCTCTCGAAAATTAACGGGTCGCGATCACCCGCAGAAAGGTCGTCCCCTTTGGAGATAGCAGCCTCAGTTAGTTGAGGAGCCCCCGATGCAACCCCATTTAAAGCCCTCGGCAGACCCTCTTCATCATAAGTCTGCGTCTCAATAATGAGAGGAATCTCAACCAGCTCGTCCAAGAAACTCATAACGTCTACGTCGAGTTTCCACATAAACAGCAGACTCGACTCGCTCTTGATCGATATCCTCCTAACCTCGGCTGGGCAATAGCCAAAATTTTGCGATAATCTTGAGCGTCCGGATCGGCGGCTCACGAACTAGAAGGGATCAATCTGAAAAATAAGAAAAGCAAGCGAATTAGCAAAAATTTGGGAGAGGAAAAAGTGCGGCAATCAACAGGAGTCTACCGGGAGAGCCATTCCATGATCTTCTTCGTCCAGAAAATGGATTCTCAAATGAGGCCTCATCAACTTAAACATAGAAATAATGCTTGTTCCAGTCACTCATCAACTGGTCAAGATATTATATTCACAGCGCATATTGGTATAAAACGTATTTCTCTGCCACGAGTTACTCTTAAAAGATGAGACCTCAAAAAATTAACTGAGATCGACCTCGGTCCCTAGAATGAACACGTAAATGAAATAACAAAACTAAGAAGACGTAAGCTCGCTAATCGCCATGACGAATACATTAACTAGTCAAAACGGACGGCAAGGGAAACCAGAGTTTGCAATGGGTAAAGTATTTCTCGTACAAGCAGACATAACCCTGCGGAGGGTTCCAAGGCCTTTGATCCTTAGACGTCGAAACAAGAAAATGGACCCCGTTCTGAAGAAGACCACACAGAGATAGCAATTCCGTTACTGATTTTATGGGGTCTAAAGTTCGCAAACCAGCAATCTCACCACCGGATCCAGCTCGGGGAATAACATCTTCATTAACAAAATCAAGAGCAACATGGACGAATGGGAACCTCTTTGGGACCTCGCCTCCGAATTCCGCAGAGAAGCCAGGAACAGTAGAGATTTCCGCCGACGCAACATCAAGAACGGCCGAGAAGGCAGCACGCCCAATCCTTCTAGGAGTCATCTCGAGAAGGTTAAGCTCAGCAGAAGCAACATCGGTGCCCAATCGATAGTAAGCAGATGCGGACGAAGAAGCTTTGTCTCTCTTTTTAATCTGTCGACCTTTACCATTCTTGCGGACCAGCGGGACTTGCTTGCAGTCAGACGACGTACACGGAGAATTCGAGGAGATTGATTTCTTGCTTTTTCCCATTTTGAGAATCTTCGGCCAGATTCGACAGGTAATAGAGGGTTTGAGAAAAATGAATCTAAGCAAGAAATTAAAGCAAGGATTGGACAGAAGAAAAATACCTTCGCGGTTTAAGCGTCAGAGAGGTCGAAAAACAATTGTGAAATCCACAGAGTAATATTTATGGAGAAGATGAAAATTATCCCTCGGTTTCGACCTCATAAGACTGTTCGCCGACCCGCAGATTCGAACTCCCGCGTGTACGATTCTCACACGCTTTAAATATTTGCCTGACGGGCCATAATAAAGTTTCCAACGGACAAGCTTTTCGAATAAGGGGGCATCACGCGCCTCGAATTCGTGGCCGTGAACCTCAAGTTTAAATCCCAAAATCCAGAAAAACTGGGATCCGTCCCTATAAGAAAACCGATCATACCAAATTAGGGTTTTCTGAAATTCAAAATTCAAAAAAGACTCGCACAGAGAAGTCAAGAGATTATAGCGACAATCTACTTCAACTGAAGGAATCATGCCTGGATCATTCTGAGCTAAACTTCCTTCAAAATTTGTCGACCTCTTCATACTTCCTCGCTCGCCGAACTGGGGGGACTTCTTGTAAAGGATTGGTTTAGCATAATTCTCTTTAACCGGAATAAACCAGTCATGATTCGATTCTAACTGGATTTCTCAAAAATAGCCCATTTGGAACAAAGCCCACAAAACTAAAAACCGATCTCTAAAAGAACGAAAAAATAGTTCGGAAATCTCATAAAATGGAATATATAGATGCGTAGTCGATTTTCGTTTCATCTCCTCCGATATTTACGAAAACTTGAAAATATTATCCAACGAAAATATTGGAATCAATCTTTATTCTCTGAAGATCAACCTAGGCTATAAAAAGGAAACTCGAAGACCTGAAAAAGGATCCGCAATTAACTCGAAGAACCCTAGATTAGGTTAAGAACAGAGAACTCAACAGTTTTGATCAAATAGAAAAGAGAGAAACAATCTTTGTAATTTGCTATTCGACTCTTCGAGATTAATAAACCTTTCATAAGAAATTTCCTACGTTGTTTTATTATTTTGTGCTTGTTTTAACCCGTACATATACCAAAGTTTACAGTAGCGATTAGCAAACATAAAGAGATATCAACTTAGACATGCGACCATGTAAACTGATGTCGTTTCTTATACTGCTGATTGTGATAAGATTGATCTTCACACCGTTGGCTTCATAGGATTCATCGATTTTGCCAGATCGTTATGGATAAAATTAAAAGAGGAAGGTAAAGAAAATATATAGAAAAGATCCGAGGAAGTAGATGATCTCCGATGATGTTTTTGTGAAGAAATAAAGAAAAACAAGAACAGAGAAGAGAAAAAAAAAAGAATAAGATATGTTTGGGTACATTGGATCTTTGTGAGATCTCATCATTTTACAATATCTTTGATATCTCATCCTTAGTTGAATTTTATCGTCAATTTTTATAAAATAATTCTAATTTTTATTTCATTTTTTATTGATTAGACTCTTTTAACATGTTTATCTTAAAAAATCTTTGGGGCTAAAATAAAAATTTTAACAAAAATGTAACAACTATTAACGTGGAATATTAAGCTAAACAACAACATAATAATCATTTTAAGGTGTAAGAGTATATGACATTATATTGTTTCTATTATTTTTATTAGCGGGAAGAGAAATAACCAAATTAAAATATTAGAAAAATGAAATAATTAAAAAAATATATTTTATGATTCAAAAATTATAAATAAAAATAACTTCTAACGGTGATTATATTTTTATCATGTTAATTAGTGAAAGTATTTGCAAATAGAATAGTTTATCTTTGAAATGAAAGACCATGAGACGTTAAATGCACATGTATTGTTTGAACATGGCAAACCCAGTAGAGAAAAATATTGATATGTACAATAAAAGGTTTAGCTGAGACCTATCAATCTATGTAATGTCGGGTACAAAATCATATATAAGGTTCTTTGTTAAAGACTCAAAAGAGTACTCACGGATATCATTTCTGAGACGCAATCGGTATTTGTTAAAGGAAGATTAATTTCAGATAATAATCTCATTGTACAGGAGATGTTCCACATATTAAGGACGAATTTGTCTTGCAAAGGAAAATTTATGGTCATTAAGACAGATATGAGTAAAGCGTACAACTCGATAGAATGGTCTTTTGTTGAAGGATTGCTAAAGAAAATGGGTTTTTCCGATAATGGGACTTCTTGGATTATGCGATGCATTACAACAGTTCGTTATAAGGTGCTCATTAACGGACAAGCTAGAGGTCTGATAGTACCAGAACGAGCGTTAAGGCAGGGAGATCCACTATCACCCTACCTATATATTTTGTATACGGAAGTCTTGATTGAACAAGATAAGATTCTTACGGTAATGAAGGTGGCTAAAGCATGCCCTCCGAATTCGCATCTTCTGTTTGTGGATGATAGTTTGTTTTTTTGTAAAGCAACTAAAGAGGAATGTGAAGTTGTGTTGGGGATATTGAAGAAGTATGAGGCGATTTCGGGTCAACGAATTAATTTTTTGAAATCATCATTATAAATGGGACATAAGGTAGATGATTCTTAAAAGGTGGAGCTCATGACAATTTTAGGCATTACCAATATTGGTGGTATGGGCTCCTATTTGGGTTTACCAGAAAATCTCTTAGGATCCAAGATAAAAAATTTATCTTTTGTCAGATACCGTTTACAGGACAAAATAAATGGATGGACGGTTAAATTCTTATCAAAAGTTGGTAAAGAGGTTTTAATTAAGTAGGATGTGGTTGCGTTACCCACTTATGTGATGTCTTGCTTCAGACTACCAAAGGTGGTAGCATCGAAACTTACGAATGTTATCGCAAAGTTTTGGTGGAGCTCTGATGGACAATCTAAAGGAATTCATTGGAAAGCATGGCATAAATTATGTCAGAGTATATATGACGGTGGACTTGATTTCGAGATGTGAACGTTTTTAATACCGCTTTACTAGCAAAACAACTTTGGCGATATGGCGATCCCCGATTCTCTTTTTCTAAGGTTTTTAAAGGACGATATTATCGGAAATCAAACCCCCTGGAACCAATACGTTCTTACTCTCCATCTTATGGGTGGCGGAGTATAATTTCAGATAGACCTCTGGTTAAGAAATGACTTATCATACGAGTTGGTTCTGGAAATTGCATTTCGGTATGGAATTATCTGTGGATCCCAACTCAATTCCCGAGGCGAACATCAAGCAGTGGCTTAAATAATGACCCTACTCTTGTAGTAAACAACTTGATTAACTCTCATACGGACTCATGGGATATGGACATGATTAATTCACTTATAGTTCTGGAGGACATTCCATTGGTATGTGAGATACCAGTGGGATTGGCGAATAGGTCCAATATTTTAGGATGGAATTTTACAAAAAAACTGAAAATTACTCGGTGAAATCATGTTATCATTTGGAAAAACTGACGAAGTAGGGAGGACAAAAAGACTGGTGCTTCGGACCAGACACACGCCCACTTCGGGCTTTTACCGGGAAACTTCAATGTCTCCCAAAACTATAACATTTTATTTGGCAAGTCATTACAGGATAAGTTCCGGTCACAGTAAGTCTTAAGAGGAGGGGCGTTAATTGTGATACTGTTTTCTCCAGATGCAAGGTTCCTAAGGAGACGGTAAATCATACGCTTTTTGAATGCCCACCAACGCTTCAGGCTTGGGCTCTATCACAAATCCCTAAGACACCGGGAGTCTTTCCATCAGCATCACTTTTTGAGAATATTGATTTTTTTTTATTTTGGCGAGTGCCAACAGTCTGTCATAGTTCAAGGTTTCCTTGGATAAGGTACATTTTGAAAGTTAGGAATGACAAGATTCATGAAAATCTGGATAGAAACCCACGAGAGGTTCTCAAGGTAGGAGAGAATGAAAATAAGATGTGGTCCTTAGCCCAAACGAAGACTTTTCGGAGATCATGGTTTTGGGGGTACCGATTCCGGAAAGAGTAGTGTCTACAGGATATAGTTGTTTTATTGATGGGTCTTGGAAAGCTAGTGATCCTTGTTCTGGAAAAGGATAATTATGTTCTTCGCCGACTGACGATGTACTAACCATGGGTGCCGCCAACACATGCGTTAAAGTCTGTCTCCTCTGCATACATAAGTGGAAGCTCGAGCTTGAGCAATGAAGTGTATGATTGGCAAGCAGAAGATGGAGGTAGTTTTCTTTACAGACTGCTCAAACCTAGTGAAGATGATGTTTTCCTCAACCGAGTGGCCCGCTTTTGCTATATATTTGGAGGAAGTTGCATGATAAAAGAGTCTTTTCTTCTTTTTCTTAATTTATCGCTTATTTTTTGTAGAACTAATATGCACGTGGATATGGCTCGGAAAGTTCTTGATCAACCGCACTATGTTTCTTATGTTAACAATGTACATCTTGATGGATTAGTTAAGTAATATTATATGTGGTTGAATAAAAAAGGTTTAGTGTTAATCATTGGTGAATTTATAATTTTCTTTTGTATATTTTTGCAAATATTGCCGATAAAGTTTAATGTTACTATTGTAATCATTGGGAAAATACTCAATCTCGTATATATAATTGCTTTATAGATTCACGTACATATCATTGCTTTATAGATTCACGTACATATAATTGCTTTATAGATTCACGTACATATAATTGCTTTATAGATTCACGTACATATATAATAAGACCGAGACACCGAGAGGAGTTAGGTACAACCGTGCAAGATATAGCTTCATGGACTCAATTTGATATAGAACATGCTTATTATCCAATTATTACGCTTTATATACTAGGAAGTCTTCTTTTTTTTTTTCTGGTAGATTTGATTGATCACAACCTGCGAACATTTCTTTATGACGATTTATGCTTTTAAAACAGGCCTCTTTCCAAAAAATAGAAAATAAAAAAATATGTCTTTTCACGAGTTCAGAAGATGTGTGACGTAAAATGAACGAGTCATCGTTTGTTTGTTTTCCAATCCCACCAAAAGTAGATGTATAGGCCAATAACTAAACATAACACCAGTTTCATTCCCGATATTTTTTCAATAGTTACTAACTAATTTTATAAACAAATTTAAACCGACCCCAATTTGGATATCGTTATTTTAAAAAAATAAAAAATTCACCATTCGTAGCTTATATCTTTAATTGTTTTAGGTTATGGTACGGCCATGCAAAAAAAAAAAAATTAAAATCACATAATTAGATCTAAACTAATCGAACTTTGTTTCTAGAAAAATATTACCTTCATAGAAGTGTTTTACTGTTTACAGTTCAATTAACACTAAAATAAGCTTATTAACCACCACTTAAAATCCTGATGTACCACAATTTCATCAACGACAAGTTATAAAACAAACTAAGTTCCAATAATCAAAAGAATAAACAATAAATAAATAGAAAATAATCTTCTAATTAATCTTAAAAGGGTTATCCAAATGTGTATATATAGCTTTCATTCTTTTCTTTTTGAAAAAGATAAATATAATTTTTCTTTCTGACGAAATTTGTATATAGTAGTTATAAAACAAAATGTAAATTACATATTAGGATACCAAACAAAATTCGATTCGTTTAAGAAATGTATATAAAGACGCATCAAATATATCCTCACGCATGCATGCATTACGTATTGAAGAACATACAAAACACTCTTTCTCCATATAACATACAAACTTTTAATTCCCTCCCCCGATCAAAGTACAAAATGGAGGCGTCGTTCATTAGATCTCTACCGTCCGCCGGAAACTTCGCCAACCTCTTGCCGACCGGAACCGCTCTCATATTCGAAACTCTAATACCATCTTTCTCCAATGGCGGCGAATGCACCAATAAGCCCACTAATAAACTCCTCACCATTTCCCTCATCTCCTTTTGCGCCGTCACTTGCTTCTTCTCCTCCTTCACCGACTCTTTCGTAGGCGAAGACGGCCGCATTTATCACGGTATTGCCACCACGAACGGTCTCTACATCCTCAACTATCCGGACAAAGACGGTTATGATCTCGAATCTGCCTTTACGGATGACAAGAAACGGAGATACAAGTTGAGTTTTGTCGATTTCGTGCATGCTTTTGTGTCGGTTTTCGTGTTCTTGTCGTTAGCCGTAGAGAGTTCGGATTTTCGCATGTGTTTGCTTCCCGAGGGCGACGGTCATAGTTGGGGTGGTCATTTCGTACTTATGATTAAGTATTTTGCGGTTATGGTGGTGACAGTGGCCAGCTTCTTCTTTGCTATCTTTCCCACAAAACGAAGAGGCATCGGATTTACGGACATTCGTTGATTTATAACATTTATTTATATGTATATGTATATGCTCGTGTGGTCTTAATCACCACTTTTAAATAAGTGTTGATAAAGAATCATAAATATGTTGGAATCTTAACAATCCTATACCCCAGATTCCATGATTGATCGTATCTTATTCCATTCATGATCTCAAACGAGTGATTACAATAAGCAATGCATGCTTTGTGGTCCTATGAAAAAAATTGGAAAGAGATTTGTCTGGTCTTATTCATCTTCATGAATTAATACACAAATCTTTAACAAGCAAGAAGAAGAAGACAAAGGAATAAACCAGTAGAAAAATTGATCAGGATGATTGTGAACGTGATCCATCTTAAGTCAAATATATGCTGTCCAAGACTCCAAAACCAGCTGCAACACCGCCTTCATCTGATGATGAGATCTTCGTGCGCATTAGATAACCACTCTGCTCGTTTACTATAACTCTGTCTTTGTTCCTACACATTTCATTTATTCAAAGATTATGATACGGATTAGGTAGAGAATGAATGAAACATACTAAATTCTTCTTCTTTCTGCTCTGTACCTGAGGTAAGCACCATATATACCGAGTTCTGATATAGCTTGATTTTTGTGGTAAACACCTTCTCGCACCATGAACATGTTTGAGACTTTTGGGAATATTCTCTGCATCAGGATATACGCAGCGTTTCCTTCCTCTCCTTCTTTCTGCAGTCTCAGAAGATGTTCCCTCACATCATCTCCATAGATGTTGTTTCCTGGAAGAATCCAAGAAGATACGCTTATAATATGACCCGAGAAATTGAAAAGTTAGGGGGACTCAATTGGGTTCTAACCTCCGCCTTCTCTCTGAGGCTTCATAACGAACAATCCGGGTTTTTCGATTGCCTTCTTGACGATTTCTAGATCATCCAAGCTCCAAAGCCCAGCAAAGCATTTCCTCAGCTTAGCAATGTCCTCTTTGTTGTCCAGAAACCTGTTTCTCATGTTTAAAGTTAAAAAAGTTATCGCCTTTAAGATATTTGGAAGCCGCTCTTCATTTGCAGCCACTCTACAAGAAAATTGGCAATCCGTTTACCTCTCGAGAACACCTGGTTTTGCCAGTTCTTGCTGGATTTTCTTGGTGCCAGTTAAATGATAAGCTATAGTTGGGCATTTGACTGCTGAAGACTCCTCTATTAGCATCCTAGCATTCCATTCCTTCAAATTAAAACGAATAAACCAACGACTGATACAGATATTCTCAAATGGTAAAGCTACAAATATTGAAAAGTTGACGGGTACTTACTGCTTCAGACGGATGATCATTGGGAGTGTAGCCAGATCTGAAATATACCACCGCGACTGCTTGGCCGCCACTGCAACAACGAAAAATCTTAACATAGCTTTCACGATGAATGTGTAAGTTCTCAAAAACCACAATGCAAACAAATGCTTACACAATAAGGGTTCCATCCTCATGTACACTCCCTTCATTTTCGACTTCTGCTAGAGTCTTCCTGATGGCTACTATATTGTGCGTGTTCTGAAGCTAAGGAAGAACAACACCTTTTTTTGTAGTACAAAATATAGGATAAAAATTCGAGATCGACCCCTGGAAACCAAAGAAACAAGATAAAAAGAGGATATTTTTCTCTCAATATAATGCTCAGCCAATGTTGATCGTACATGTTGCGTTCTTCTGGCTGTACAATTATCATGACTACCGCTCTGAAACCAAAAAAAAACTCTAGCTTTAAACAAAAAACCTTCGAATACATCATTAATTCTTGATTTCTAGTATTTTTATCACATACAAGAACGCGTTCTTTGGTTAAGGCTAACCTTGGGTTATTGTACTCCAACCAAGCTTTAGCCATTGCATCAGCAAATTGCCGTGTGGATGCATTCCTAGGTACACGTTCAGAGTCTATCCCAAGCTGATCCCCATACGATCGAAGCAATGTCCTGCAAACAAGAGAAATAAGTAAAAAGTGAAACTTTTCAGCTAAAATTTCGATGTTTAATGCAAAAAAAAACACATCAGGTTATGCAGAAGATGGTCTGCCGCTGTGCGTACTGGTGTAGCTCACTAACAAGACGACTATGTCCTGGAAATGAAGAAGCGATAGTATTCATCTCAATCTGAAGAAGTGAATTTGTTTCTTCGTCAAGCATATAATCAAACCGGTGTAAACCAAGACGAATATCCTGCAATCACAAACACAGCCAAATGAATAATATCGAGAACCTGAAGAATCAAGATTAACAAGAAACCAGAGATAATGTAAAAGACCTCTTTCTTGTTTCTTTCTAGCATCTTGGAGTGAATATCTAGAAGTCTAAATGTAAAGATGTCAGCTTTTTTAGTTCTAGAACAAAGAAAAATCAATAAAAGGCATGGTTGTTTAGATGATATAATGTAAAGCCGATAGATTCCGATACTGAGATAAAGACTTCAGAAAAGCGAACCTAGAGAGAATATCCTGTAAGAACTTCCCATCCAAGCTAACACGATCAATCAATTCATTGAAAATAGGAGTAACATCACAAGCTTGATTCCAGTAAATTTCTGGAAATGCAGTCGGCAACAATGCAATCGGGGCGTGCATCATTCCAACTCCTGGAACGTTTCCTGATTTCTGTAATCAAAATTTCTCATCAAAACCAATCAATAGAAACCAAATCTTCACCTCTCGATTCCATAAGCACATCCATAACAAGTGAGATAAGCTTGATTCAGATCAAGTATGGCATCGAAAATCTCAGACCATGAAACTAACACAGTTCAGGAAGAAGAAAAAATGATGATTCAGCTATACACGATTCATACAGATCATAAATTTCGAGTTTTTCTCCAATTTTAATCGAATTCAAGATCAAAAGACAGTAACTTTAGTGGGTTCAACTAAACCTGGTAAGTTTTGTCACCAACAACAAGACCGTGAAGAGAAGACCAAACGAGAGCATCATAAACCAGTTTCTGAACAAACTCATCATCAAACTTTTCCACATCGAAAATGGGTTTGTGTGATTCCATCAGCAGGGATCTCCCACAACTCAAAGGTGCCTGATTTCTCAGATTTTTAGGGTTCTGGAAAAGGAAGTTTCTTGGATTGAGTTTCAGCGAAGAAGAGGAAGAAGGAGAAGAAATAGAGAAAACAGAGGCAATGCAAGTGGAAGAAAAGTATGAGAGAGAAGAGCAGCCACTAACCACCATTTGCAACCTTAAGCCTCTTTGATTGGCTTTGTCACTATTTCAGGTAACATTAAAACTTGACTGGCCTTGAAAAAGATACCCGGAAAATTTTATGGGCCGAAAAGCCCCGGATTCCCACAGTTTATAAAATAATTATAAAAATAATGATCACATGTTTATTTTATTTTTTAAGCTCAAAATATAAAACCAAATGTTGATTTTAAGTCAGACTAGGTAGGTGCCCGTGATACGGTCAAATTTTATGTTATTTAGTTTTAATAAATTAGAATATATATATATAGATATGTGTTTAATTAAATTGTTCTGCAATTTCAATGCTTGAATACTGCAAAGTTGTTGAGTTTGCTTTTATCATACAGATTTATATTTTTGTAAATTTGAACTGTTGAAAAATTAAAAATATGTGATCTTATGTTTAATTAACAGAAAATTATTAAAATTTGTTTTGTATTGATTTTATTTTATTTTATTTGTTTCGTAAGAAAAGCTAATTATGGCGTTAATATAACAAATTTAATTTTAGGAAAGTATCCTTTGTAGTTTACATGCATTAACTTTCGGTAACATTTACTTTTCACTTAATATTTGAATTTTTGAAATAAATATTTTTGTTAGTTTAGGATATTTTAAAGAGAAATACCCTAAATCAGCATCAAAACTAGTTTATATTCCTAAACTACCACACACTCCTAAATTTTCCACTAATAACATTCATTAATGAATAAGAAGACTTGTTTGTCATTCTGTTATAAACACCAAATTCTCCAATTCCTTTAGATTTGCGACATCTCCCTCACCTATCTCTCCATCGCCTACATCTCCGACGTTGGTTCCGGCCAGATCTCCGTCTACCTCCGACGTCGTCTTCATCTTCCTCCGACGTTAATTCCGGCGAGGTTCGACGATCGTTGATTATAATTGGTGAACGTTTCTATGTTAGAGGTAGCGATTGTGCGTAGATTTGAGTAAGAAATGTTCGATCAATGTTAAGACTATATTTGATTTTTCATTCAGATTCTCTTTCTCCTATAAATTTAGTTTCATTCTAATCCTTCTTCCTGGAAAATAGACTGGACTAGTGTCTCCTTGCTCAAAATCCACGAATCGCCTGATTTTTTTGCTAATTTTTTGTTGAATCTCATAGTCTCATATATTCACATTGTTTAATATGTTTTGTTTCTCAATCTTTGCGATAATCAGACCTACGGTATGAGTCATAACTCTTAAAGATAGTTTATCTCTTACTAGTTAATCATGTTCTGATACATTGTAAGCGAGGCAAAGTGCAATTTTACTCTGTTCCTCTACATTTTGTCTTTTGGCTCCATCATTGAAGAACAAATGAAATTCTAAGTGTGAATCTGGATTTTGTAGCATCGAACTAGTTGTCTTGTTGGTTGCTTGAGAAAACTTTAGAAATGGTGTTTGACATCGAAATTTGATGAGTACCAGCGATTCGTAGCAGCTAAACCTAGAGTTTCAGATCAAAGTTTCATTGAGACATTCGATGTTTCAAGCTTCAATCATATTCCTATGTCTTTCTCTTGTTCCGTCAGGTGAACAGTGAAGCTAAAATCTTTAGATGATAGGCCAATCAAAAGAAGAGATTAATCATATAAGAGTTCCAGACGAAACATTGTTCTCTTGCTTTACCTTTCCCTGGAGTCAATAATAACATTTCGACAAAAGAAAATGTTTAATGTTCTTTATGATAATGCTTTTACTCTCTTTTTCTTCCCCTGCTTAGTGTAAGCATTAAAATATATTAAACGTCTATAGATACTATAGATACATATATTTATATAGGAGTTTGTGTAGAAAGATATATATTATTTTGGGTTATAACAAATGTTGCTGAACTCATATATTTCATTTTTTTCAAAACACGATTTGTTATTATAATTGAAGTGCTCATTCTCGTTACAAGAGCTAGGAATACTAATATCATCAGTACTATATGTTTCTTGCAATGGCAGACGTGAGGGCTGTTATTATAAAGTTAGTTGATCAGTTACATAACATGCTGACGATTTATGCTTTGTCACCAGTGAAGCAGCAACGGTTTGCTAAAGAGACTTTGAAGATATTTGTGATTCTCTCCTGGAAAGTTTAGCTTAAAAATCTGTGTTTCAAGCATCTCCATCCTGATAAGCACCACGAGATGTCCGCTATCCTTGAGGATTATTCGATGAAGCTATGAATACATCCAGTATTAAGAAATTAGAGCACGCGATTAAGAAAGAAGGCATTTCTTACCATGTTCTCTATGGACGACACACGAGCTTGTATAATATCTACTGCATGATGTTGAAGTAAGTTCTCATTTCCTCTTTATTCGAAAGTGCTTGTTGGTTTATCGGTTTCACTAAGATAATGGAGAGAACCAGAATACTGACACTTCATTTTATGTCAGGAAAAAGCTAACAATGGATGAAATTCATGACATTCGTGGCTTACATTTGATTGTTGACAATGAGAAAGATTGTTAGAAAGCTTCAGGAGTAGTTCACAAGCTATGGTTTGAAGTTCCTGGAAAACTTAAAGATTAAGCTTCTAATCCCAAGTTCAACGGGTGGGTTCTGCAAACTGGTTGTAGCTTAAGATTAAGAAGGCTTCTTCTTTCTCTAATTATCTAATGACCAGCATTATTAGGATGACTTTCCTAGATATGTATTTATCTTTCCCAATTTTTAAGGATTGCTTCCTGAATTTGATCTGTCTCTTGTTCTTTCATTAAATATTACAACTTGAAATTGTTAAATATCACTTGCATACATCATATGTTTAAGCACATGTTTTCTAATAATTTAAGCAGACTTTTCTGAAATTTTAATAAGCCTTCTTGATATCATTTAGGAAGGCTTTCTTAATTACTACCGAAAGGAAGAATTTCCTAAATATGTGTTTACCCTTCCTAATTTTTAAAAATTTCTTCCTGACTTTGCTTCTATCTTTTGTTGTTTTTATAGTTGGCTTATCTCTTTTTCTTATTTGTGTTTAGAGATGTGAGCATTCACTTAACTGGTTTTAAAAATTGGTAGCAATTGAATGTGTTGAAGAAAATGTGATGAACCACTGTTGATTCTCTATTTTTATTTCAGGATAAAGTGCGTTAATTCTCTGTTTTGTTTCAGTTAATTAGTTGAGATAAAATCAAGTTGAAGATTGACATCAAAACGAAAAACATCAATAGAATTTTGTAATTGAATATATAGGAATACCTTCCTAAAATTCAAGAATGTCGTCCTGAACATTATGGTACCCTTCCTGAATTTTTAAAAATATGTTTCTTTATTTATGTCTTGTCTCAATGTAACACAATTTACTCACATTTGTATAATCTCACTCTGATTTTTCATATGTATGCTTTAGCGTTTTAGTCGAATTGGTTGATTCTTATATGTTTCTTTGTTATTTTTGGTTATTTTGATTCATAGGATAATGTGTGTAAAATTCAAATAATGTTTGTTATTTTATATAATTCTATGATTCGTGAAGATTTAAGAAGCTTTTAAAAAAATTCAGGAAAACAAACTTAATATTTTAGAAGGGTGTCCTAATTTTTCCATATTGTACCGAAAAAAATCATTGATCCTAGAAAAACGTACGGATGAGAAAGCATAGAATAGCAAAAAAAAAAACAACCGCAACCTTTTCCTTGTTGAACTTAGAAAAAGATCATTGATCCTAAAGTCAATCCAAGCGGATAAGGAAAAATTATTTCTTTAGATGACAAAACCCACTACATAAGAGCAAGTCAAAGACAAGAACGTTAGTCGTGAAACAAATTTTCATTAACAACCATGTCGTGAGCAAAAGAAAGAAATTGTTAATTGCTACAAAGTGGACAGTGATGAACTCTGACAAATAAAAAATAACAAATAGGGCGCCATTAGACACACTCAATTGCTCAGCAACAGTCCTCAAGACTTAAATCGATCTTATGTGATTACAATTTATTGCCAATTCTCAGGAATTACAGAAGTGTTATACGAGACAGCCAGAAAATCATACAAACGTACGAGCACAAGCACCTAATCTGAATAACTCATCCACCGGGTTAAGACGAAAGCAAACGCATTGCGATCAAACCTCAAAACAGGAACATTACACATAACTTAGGCTTAAATAAACACTTAATGTTGATTTCTACACTACCCATGGATTCTAAAACCAGCTATTCAACTTCCTGTAAAACTAGCAAAGTCAGAAAAATGTCACATTGCACCGAGCCTCCCACACAAGCAAAGCTCAATCCTTACGGTAACTAGCGATTGGTTTCTAGGAAAGAGCACAGAACAATACAATGCGAGAACACAGATCTAGAGAGAGAAAGATATTGTGAGAATCAAGATAAACCTTATTGAAGAAGATTTGACCACTAGAAAGGGCAATATAGAGTAAAATGTAAGCATAGGTCACGAAATCATCTCTCACAAAGCTTTTGCTCCGATCCGCCATTGAAACAAAGATAATTGTGATCTCCGATTATTGAAAACGTATTCGCCTCTGTTTCTTTTGCGACTGCTTTGTTTCTTTTTCTTTCGTCTTCTCCTTCACTCTGAATATTTCACTTTTCCATCTTCTCAAATATCAATACAACATCTAAATAAGAGAGACGAATATATGACACTTGTGTTATCTGCTAGTTTTGGATGTAAAGAGGTTGTGAATTTAACTACTCAAAAACAGCTCTATATCTATGAAATCTATCAATCAAGCGTAACAGTTGACTGAGACTAGTACAAGAAAATGATCATTCAAATGAAGTATTCTGATCTACAAATTCAAAATTAGATCCAGAAGACTAAGCAAATATTCGACAAAGAAACTAAGAACAAAAAATCGCGATAGCAACAAACAAATATCAATTGATGAAGACGAAACCTTGCAATTGATAAAAGTGAATTGAGAAGAACATCCTTGACAATGAGAAGCATTTACGACCCAACGATTTCCTCTTAGAGATCGGCTTTGCCTGTAATCCGACCTTCTCCAACATTTTCTGTCTAACTCTTCACCTCCGCCGCGAGACGAATTTGGTTTTGAATTTACCGGAAAAGCAAAAGATCGAGTTAAGAAAATAATCAAACAAATGAAGAAGAAGACGCTATAAGAGTACCTCTTAGATTCTGGCGACGCGATCTACAACAACGATTCCGGCGAGATGACGTCCGACAATATCGTTCGGTGATGTACCCCTAAAATCGTGAGATTAACATTAGGGGTATTTGGTCATTTTGTCACTCAGTTTGTGGTATAAATGAAAATTTCTAATCCTAATGCTATTTTTGGAACTAAAACTTAATGTAGTGTTATTTATGAGAATTGCCCTATTTTAAATGTAATTGACAAATTTGTTAGAATAATCAAAATATGTATTATTTAGAAATAAATGTGTTTGACAAGAAAGATATAGTACTGTATATATCTTTCCGCGTTATATGTCTTTTGTGAATCGTTTTTTTCTCCGGATTGACTTTTATGAATCTCTTTTTAATATAAAATTGTTGCCAAAAAAACACAAGAAAGATACAATAGTAAATTAAAAAAAAAATTGCATAATATGAAAAAAAAAAAAAAATTTTTTTAATTATATAATAAGATAACAAAATAGTAAATAACAATCTCTCACAATAATATCAAAAATACCATCTTAACATCAATTCTCATCTCAATTCTCCTCTCCTTTCTACAAATTTCTTCTTTTTCTCTTTCTCTTTCTATTTCTCTTTCTCTTTCTCTCTCTTCTTTTATTTTATTAGAACCCCTGACTTATAATTCTTTAAAATCAGAAAAATGATTACGACCAAATTATGATTTTTCGATTTCGTTAAATTGTCCATATCTTTCAGATTAAAATGCATTTACTAAGCCTCACAAACCCTTCAGAGACGTCGCATGTTTGGTGTCGTTCATGTTATATATCTATCGTGTTATAAATTGATATCACATTATTCATTCACATGTTACGTTAGAACTAAAATAACATCAATAATTATATAATTTATATATCAATATATCAATATATCGTGTTATACATTAATATACAATGATATACATATACTACAAAAAATGTGAAATTATATCACTTAAATAGTATCACTTGATTAAGTGATACTATTTGGAATTATTTATTAATAAATGATACAAATATATATTACTTAACATCAATTATATTAATTGATGTTATTATTAGTTTGTTTGGCATCAATTTTAAAAAATTGATTTAATATCTATTAGTTTCTATCATTTAAACAAAACTGATGTAAAATATACATTTGCATCAGTTATAATATTGATGTAATATTTTTTTTGTTAACATCACTTTATAAAATGATACAAAATATATATATCACTAAAAGCTTATTTAAATTAATATCAATAAATAAAATGTTACAAAGACACATCTATTGATCTTTAATCGCATTGTAATTTTTATACAAGAATAATAAAAGCTGATGTCATTTAATTCTAAGCCAATACTAATGACGTGTACCAATAATAAAAGTGAATTCCACCCAAAAAAAACAAAACCAATAATAACACTGGAACTGGTAGGATCTCATGTTCCTCTCTCGTCCCAAAAAAAAAAAAATTCATTAAGCCTTCATCTTCTTTTACCGAACTTCTATCCCTAGAAAGTATTACCCAGTTTTTTTTTCTTGAGTTTTGCGATATAGTCTCGATGAAGTAATATAATTGCTAGGATCTGCTGATTCTTTCTGCGTTGGTAATTTATTTGTATTAGTGAATTTTTTTGGAGTTGATAGTGGAAGAATATGTCTCACAGGTGAGCTTCTGGTTTTCTCAGATCTGATTTGGTTTCTCAGATCTAATTTGGTTTCTCAGATCTAATATGGTTTCCTTTTGGTTTATGGCGACAGATCTCTTAATGAGATTCTCGGTGTGCATAGTGGGATGCAAGGTCCATAATCTTTTGGCTTTGCGATGGGAATATTGGTTTTTAGCCGCATCGGCTTCTTTCTTCGTCTTACCTTCTTAGGCTTCAGATCTAATCTTAGGTTTCTTCTTCTCAAATCCGGACTTGCCCTCCATTTCTTCAAGAGGGTCTTCGAGGTAAACAAACTCTTAACTTCCTCTCTGTATCTCTCTCTTACGCATTTATCGAACAGGTTTTGTTCATTCATAAGTGAATAATTTCTAAGTTTGAGAGGTTTTTGTCCAGATGGGGATTCTTCTCTTGTTAGTGGTTATTCAAGCTAATTCAAGGGCTCAGTTATCTGGTAAGGTGAGCTTGATAGACGGGGTTGGAAGGCGGCACTATCAATCAGAAGATCCACGAGATCTTATCAAGGAAAAGGAGATCCAAGCTTTTCCAAAGAGAGACCCGATACAGTTTCAAGTTACCATTTTTGATATCTTCTTTGTCTCGTTTAAGGCCAGTAAATCTGGAAATTTTGGTTGGTTATTGATTGGGAAAAATGTCCAAAAAAGCCTGAACTTTCAAAATCTGGACATTTTAATCCCCAACTTCCAAAATACCGTTTAAATATTAAAGTTTTCGTTGGTTTGTTCCATTATTATGTAACTTACGTTGATTCGGCCAAAAAAGGCATGCTGTTAAATCGAAAATTTACGGAGTTAAATGTCCATTATTATCCATTAACAACTTCCGTGTAACCTCAAAACAACGTCGTTTTGGTTTTAAAAAAAATCAACATCCACACTCGAACCCTTTACCTTTGAGACTAACAGTCGCCTACACTACCAATGGAGCTGAGACGTTTTAATTGTTATGTTGCAAACATACATAATTATATATATTAACTTAAAATTCTCAAATAAAAAAAAATTAGGGTTTTCTCCATTCTTCTCCACTACCATCATCTCTTCCTCCGCCTCCACTCAGGCGAGTCAAAAAATAGCAGTGGCAACAACATCTCCTTCTCATCCTTCCTCCTCCAAGTCACCATTACCAATCTCTAGGTTCACCCTTACTTTTGCCATGAACCCCAACAAATCGTCCTCCTCCTCCTCTTCCTCCCGCCACCGCGATATTAAATCCAGTTCTCTCTCCATTTCCGCCGTTCTCAACACAACCACCAATGTCGAGTCACTTCGTCTACGCTGAGGAATCCGAGTGTTATACGAGTTTCTTACCCTGATTTCGCTTCTGGGTCGCTGTCATTTCGTGATCGGAGCTTCATTCTGGAAATAGAGGAGTGGTGGCGGAGGAAGATGATGATAGTGGAGAAGAATGGAGAAAACCCTAATTTTTTTTTATTTGGGGATTTTAAGTTAATATATATAATTATCTATGTTTGCAACATAACAATTAAAACGTCTCAGCTCCATTGGTAGTGTAGGCGAATGTTAGTCTCAGTGGTAAAGGGTTCGAGTGTGGATGTTGATTTTTTTTTAAAACCAAAACGACGCCGTTTTGAGGTTACACAGAAGTTGTTAAGGGATAATAACGGATATTTAACTCCCTAAATTTTCGATTTAATGGCATGCCTTTTTTGGCCGAGTCAACGTAAGTTACATAATAATGGAACAAGTCAACGAAAACTTTAATATTTAAATGGAATTTTGGAAGTTGGGGATTAAAACGTCCAGATTTTGAAAGCTCAGGCTTTTTTGGACATTTTTCCCGTTATTGATTGGGATGGCGAGGGAATATTCTAGCGGATTCGTAGGTTCTATTGTTGGAAAGAGATGGATGAATTATGTAATTTTTTTATTCACTATATTAATTTAGATCTGATTTTCATATTTAATTAATTATTTTATTTGGATTTTAAATAAAAATATACGTTAAACCGACATAAATATTAATTATAAATATAATAAATTTTTTAATATTTCACAAATAATAACATCAATTGAATAAAATGATACTACTATTAGTATCAATTATTTAAAATTGATAGAAATAATTGACATCAATTATTAAAACTGTAACAAATACAAACATCAATTACACAAAATAATGTAAATGGTTGCATCAGTTTTGGTTAATTAATATATATTGACATTGATTGTTATAATCGATGCAAATATTATAATTAATCACATCAGTTCTTAACGAAAGATGTAAATTATTTGCATCACCACGATAAGAATCATTTATTTAATTGATGTAAATTTTTTTTGCATCATTTATAAGTAATATAAATATTAAAAATAAATGATGTCAAACGACGTTTTTTTTTGTAGTGATATATGCATGAATACATCGTGTGTTACATGTTAATATACTATGGTTATGAGTGGCGACAGCGTATCGGATGGTGCTGGATAAACGGATTGAGAAGTGTGGTGCGGTTTAACAGCGGTTCATTGGAGATAAACGCACTATGCAGAACAAGTATGGTTAGTGTGGAATAAGTGGTGTCGTATAATGTATGAATGGTGAATATCACAAGTGCGGTGCGTGTATAATAATTATGAAACTTTAGCTAATTATTTTTAATACTTCAAGTTTCAGATTTTTTTATTGAATTTAATGTGTAGGTTATTGAATATATTATTTATCTAATTTTTTCATATTCTTCTGTCTTAAAATAAAACAAAAAAATTATATTACCTAACCACACCTAAATTGATAGATATTAAACAAACAGTCCGTTTTGACAAAATTTGAGCAACGGTTGACTATGGCTCCGAATGGTGACAGAACCGCACGGTGTGGTATGGTGCCAATATTAACAAAAATATATGCATATACATATGTTTTTATATATTTTTGTCACTATTAGAACCGCATCCCACTTTTCCCGCAGCTTTCCTGCATGTTACCATTCGCAGCCTATATCTATTATTTTAATGTTTAATATTTTTAGTTAAAAAATTAATAATGGTAACACATTTGATAAACGCATTCTCAGTTCCACAAAACACGTCTCCCATGACCTATTTTATATATTATTATGTTACGCATGCCCGACCCAAATGGGTAGGGCAAAAATGCGACGGTCCATAAATCCGTAGCTAATTCTAAAAAACTCAGTTTAAAATGGGCCGTTAATAATTTAGGGGGAATTGCTAAAACTAGACTAAAAATTGAGTTTGAATGCAAAACTAGACTCCAAATTGAAACAAATGGAAAACTAGACTTTTGAGGTATGGAAATTACATTAACCCCCTTATTTGCAAACAAAAAAACAGAAACCGCAATTACAGTTCTAACCTCCCCGCAAAGTAGACTTCTTGAACGAAGTCTCACAGTAGACTTCGTTCATGACATCCATGAGGTCTGAACCGTAATTAAACCTTAGATTTAAATTAGGAAAATAATAAAAAAATATTTTCAATGCAATTTCTTCTAAAGAAAATAAGATTATCTAAAATATGAACTTTATAAATTAAAATTTCCGAAACTTTCATAAATTTTAAGCATGTAAGGTTGATTATGTTCTAAAATACCATAAACAGTCGCAGACTTCGACCATGAAGTCTGAACCGTAATTAAATGTGAAATTTTAATTAAAAAATGAAAAAAAAAAATTTTGATCAAAATTTTTGAAATATAAATTATTTAAAATCAAATCGAATAGGTTTAAAAATAAAAATTCATAAAACTAAGTCATTTGATATAAAGCATATGAGGCATATAGGTTAGAGGTTGCCAATGGGTAAGAATCCATGCATATATCTTTAGGGTTAGATTTAGATTGATATGTTTTTGATATAAAATGGCGATCCTTCGTATAGTTGTTAGATTTTGAATATATTATACTATTTTGATGTCAAATGTTAGTATTTGTTAACAAAGAGTGAATTAAACGTTCAAATTTTAGAGTTTAGGGCTTACAGACTTCTCGAGTTTCAGGTGAAGTCTCATGGTAGACTTTGCATGTGAAGTCTGTAAGATTTTGTTATCGTATGAAATTCAAATAAATCCAAAACAAAGTTTAATATATTATAAATAAACTTATGTTCTTAAACAGAGATTTAGATAGATAAATTCCCTATCTAGGGGCAATTGCCCTGTATCTTGCTATCATATCAAACATCAAGAAGTCGTCTCTCAAATCTTCAACCTCTTCCATCGCTGGGTCGAACAAAATGTCCGATAAGCCTTCTTCAGTTTGCAGCCAAGTGACATCATCACCACCTGTGGGAATTAGATTGGTATTGTCGAGATCAATTACGATATGTTAAACTGTAGTAATAACACACTTACGCGCGAACGGATTTATCCTCCATAATTTAAGCACCACGATCACCGCTCCACCCCTCCTGTTCCTAAAGTCATTCCAGAAGTTATAAGCGTGTTCACCGGTTGCCACACACTTTAACATATTGTCCCTATTATGATTAATAAAAGGTGGTTGTAAATTACAATACGGTGAGTTTCGTCATGGTATTATTATTGTTTGGTTTAAACTTACATGGCATCTTTGATGTGAAACACACTCTTTGAAAATGTATGGCCAAGTGGACTCTCTTGAAGGGGGCATGTGTTGCAGAGCATGCCCATAGTATCTACATCATAAGTGTTCTC
>SMJT01000194.1:0-147500 GCA_004349715.1 Crucihimalaya himalaica
CGTTTTCTTCATTTTTGTTAAACAAGTTAATCTTAATAAAAATTCATAATACACTTTTAAATCGGCTCTGTAGCCTCTGAAATCTCTAATTTTTGAATAATCAGGGTTACTTAGGGATTCCTAATTATAATCCATTACATTTTTTCCATACCCAAGGGTTGATACAACTATACATTTAAAACAAAACAGAATTTTTCAATAGTTATTCCCAAAATATGTAAGCTAACACCCCTTCGAAAACCTTGATTTTCCTCAATAAATTTATTTATAACAATTTATTCTTGTCATTTTTCATCCATTTAAAAAAATCAACAAACCATCATCCTAGATTCTTATTAATGTTCACGAAACTTGTTTTTGGTTTATGATCAGAAACGATGTTTCTTAATTTCTTAACAATTAATTATAAATTAAACGACCAAATACATCCGTAAATGAATTGGACTAAACTCCATGGAATCTTCGTATTTATTTGTAAATCATGGTATGTAGGAACCAAATTATCTTTCTATTTGTTTATTTCATAACCCTAGGTGGCTACAACTATTACATTTAACTAGATTGAAAATTTTTCAAGAATTAGCCCTTTAGAACTGTGGCGCTATAACCCTCTACAAAAAAACTCGATTTCCTTGTTAAATCTATAAATATTAAATTTATACCTTTATACCATTTTAGTAATAGAAAATCGTATCCAAGACTATATTAATGTTTTCTATAGCTAGTTTTTATGTCATTCGTGTATGTTTTTCACTTGTAACAAGTTAACTAATAAAATTCCAAATACACCTTAAATTGGCGTGCTAGCCCCTCTGAATATCTCAATATTTTAATAATCAAGTACTTAGGACAAATTATTATTCCATCATGTTCCTTTACTCCAGTGATTGATACAACTATACATTAAAAACAAGAACAAAATTTCTTCAAAGTATCCCAAATATATGTAGGCTAACCCCCTTCAGAAAACTTGATTTCCTCAATAAATTTATAAACAATTTTTTGTCATCTTTTCATCATTTTAAAAAATCACAAACCATCCTATATCTAATTAATGTTCACTAAACTTGTTATGGTCATGAAACATGTTTCTTAATTTTTTAACAAGTAATATAATTAAGTCCAATACATCCTAAATAATGTGACTAATCCCTATGAGATTCTCTTATTATTGTAAAATCGGGTTATGTAAAGTTACCTAAATTATCTTCTTTGTACTTCATTTTACACATAGGTGGTACAAACATATACATTAAACCAGGAAATTGAAAATTTTCAAAAATTTATACTTTAGAATCTGTGGGCTTAATCCCTTACAAAAATCTCGATTTTCCTTGTAATATCTAGAAATTATAATTTTATACCTTTAATCCTATTTTTAGGAATAAAAAATCTATCCTAAAGCATCTATATTTAATGTTTTTCTAACCTAGTTTTGATGCGTCATCATATTATGTTCTTCATTAAAAAATCAAGTAATCTTAATTAAATTTTCATATATTATCACTCTTATAAAAATCGGTTGCTATGAGGCCCCTCTGAAATCCTTCTAATGTTTAATAAATCAGGTTTACGTTAGCGGACCAAATTATATTTTCCATTTCATTTTGTTCCTATACCCTAAGTTGATACAACTATTACATCTTAAAACAAGAACATGAAAAATTTTCAAAAGTTAATCCCAAGAGTATATGTAAGCTATACACCCCTTCGAAACCTTGATTTTCTCTCAAAATAAATTTATCTATAAACAATATTTTTGTTCATTTTTCATCCATTTTTTATATAAATCATCAAACCACATTCCGTATATCATATTAATGTATCTATCGAAAAACTATGTTTTTGATGATCATTGAAACATGTTTCTTAATTTAATTTTAAACACATATTATATAAAACAATCGCCCAGATACATCCTAATATGAATGGACTAATTTACCCTGTGAATCTCGATTATTGTAAATTTACCTGGGTTATGTAGGGACCCAAATTATCTTCTATTGTATTTTTCATATATTCCTAGGTGGCTAACAACTTTATACATTTAAAACAAGAATTTGAAAATTTTCATAAATTATCCTAGAATCAGTGGGCCCCCTAACGATAAATCTCATTTTCTCTTGTGTAAATCTAGTAAATTTATTAAATTTTATTATCTTTTATTCAACATGTTTAAATAGAAAATCGTATCCAATATTCCTTAATATTAATGGTTTATTTTTCTAGCTAGTTTTGATTCTTCATCGGTAGTGTTTCTTTCAATTTTTAATCTATAGTAATCTTAATAATAATTTCCCAATATTACACCTAAATCTGTCGTTTGTCTTATGCCCCTCTGAAATCATTCCAATATTTTAATAATCAATATTTACTTAGGAATCCAAATTTATATCCATCATGATTTTCCTCATACCCAAGGTTGATACATACTATACATTAAAACTAAAACATGAATTTCGTTCAAAGTCACCTATCCCAATATATATTGAGTCTTTAACCCCTTTCTTGGAAAGACCTTGATTTTCCTCTTAGTTAAATTTATTAAACCAATGTAATTTTTTTTGTCATCTTTCAATGCCATTCTTTAAAAAATCACAATACCCAAATCCTAGATCTATATTAATGTTCACTAAACTTGTTTTCATGGTCATGAAACATGTTTCTTAATTTTTTAACAAGTAATATAATTAGACTCCAGATACATCCTAAATAAGTGGACTAATCGGAGTTATGTAGGGACCAAACTATCTTCTATTGTATTTTCATACCCTACATGGCTACAAAATTATCCTACAAAATTATCCCTACACAAATCTCAAGTTAAATCTAAAATTAATTTAAAATTTGAGTTTTTTAATTTTTTAATTTTTTTTTTATAAATATACGTTTTATGTGACCGTAAAAAAAACGTATGTTTTTTATGATCATTTCCTCGTTAACCATTTCCTCATTAATCGTTACATTCGAGAGACTTTATTAAGGAGATAAGTCCAAGGCCCCTTATAAAGTCAACGGAACAGATGGTAAATTTTTCTGCGCGTGAAAAACGTCTTCACTCGCACATATAGCGCGTGCTAATAACTCACTTAAATTCTCTCATATTCCGTAGACTATAACCCACCAAATCGACTAATTTTCCAATATTGCAAAATTTGAGCGCGTGAGGAGAAACAATATCGGTAGTTAAAACTAACAAAATACATATATAAGATAAACGGGCCATACAGTTAACCCATATTCTTCTTTTTTTTTTTTTTTTTGGGTCACCAATAGCCCGGTTTCTCTTTCTAATAAAAATGCTTTATGTTTCCTTTATCAAAAATAAACATAAATATTTTTCACTAAGATGAGTAATTCTCATACGTAGGATCTGGGAAATACAAAGGGATTACAGTTTAAATTTACGAAGATAGTAACAAAGCATTAGAATTGGCTTCGGTAGCTTAGAACACACTATCAATATCATGACGCACTTATTAGCTTTCTAATTATCGGGAAATAATTCTACATTGGATATCTGACTCCAGCAGCTAATAGCCTCTGCTGCTCCAGCTGCAACCATTTAAATTAAATTAAGTCCCACAAACTTGTTCATATCCTATTAATCATTAATTAACAAATAAAGTACCTGGAAGAGTTCATGCATCATGTTCTTGAGGTAATGATACTCATGCTCTACTACCTCCAGTCCTCTCAAGCACCTGAGAAACAAAAGCATTGACTCAAGTATTCACCTATATATTTTCCTCGATAAATAGCATTTTAATAAGTACCCTGGGCGGTTGCTAAGCTCGGAAGCAGAGCGAAAGGCAACGCAGACGTTACGAACCCTACGAGCACCAATGCTTGAACTGCTTCCCACCAACTGATTCAGGTGCAATCCTACTTTCTTGTAGTCCGAGAATTCTCTATCCATCCTGTTATTTACATTTATCATTCATGTACATCCTGTTGATATGTATATACATTTTCTACTTAAATTTAACACATCACAATCTAAACAAGAAAAGAAACTCACAGCAATAACCTAAGGTTGCGGAGTAACTTCTCGGATTCATCAAAGTATATATTAATGACATCATACACAAAGTTTGGTGAAGTCTCATCTTGAAGCTGCTGAAGTTGCAAGAAATGCTCGTCCAGCACTCCCTGGTGGAAAAGGGAGGCTAGGAGCCGGTTGATGTCGGCTTGAAGCCGGTCCACGCCCAACCCCAACATCCACAATGGCACACCCGTCTTGTCCCGTTTTTCACTTCTATCTTTCCTCTTTCTTTTACTATTGAACCGGTCTTGCTTCAACTCCTAGTCTCCTAACTAGCTTTTGGGTTTGTTGAAGGGTATTTATAATTTATATGCATGAGCATGACTGAGGTGAGGTGAGGTGAGGTGACCCACTTATATTCAAATTTCTAAGAGTCAGATAACCTTTTTCCCCACTTTTACTCATTCTTTTTCTTCTTCTATTAGTAAATTATATTTCCGTGAGAATACGAGTTTCATGCGCGTGTAAAATAAGGGTTTAGTGGAAGAAAAGGGTAACAATCGAGGGAGAGTGTGGGGAATAAACCGGACCGTCACAGAAAAAGCACAACTCATAACACTCTACATGTGTTAGACAAATTATACTCAGTGACCGGCTACAGCCGCCAGCCGGTTACCCCGCGTGACTCTGCCAATAGCGGCGTTCTTCCTCCCCCGACAACCCCCTGCCACCGGCTTATCCTGTCAGATAAGGTTACTCATATATATATATATATATATATACCTTAAACAAACAACAATATGTGTACCTTGATGTATTTTCTATTTTTAATTTCTCACAATTGAAATTAGTCTCTCTGAATAACCATGTTTGATTAATCTGATTTCGATAGGTTGGAAGATGAATGCACATATAACGATTATATTCTTTTCTATCAAGTGATAATCATATAACAGTAATTAGTATCATAAATTAATCCACTACTGGTCCAAGATAATAGTAATATATAGATGATACTTAAAAATGTGGGCATGCATTTTAGTTTCTGAGAGTGTAAAAGAAAGGCCCACACTTTGTTGCTCCCTCGTTTGACGCGCGACTTTGCAGTGAGTGTTCGCTATTTTCCATGCTTCAATTTCAATCCATCCTTCTCTATTTCTATCTAAAAAGGCCTTTCTCTTTCTCGATCTAATCAATACATTCATATTTAAAAAGTCAAAAAATAAACTACACAAGAATACAAGAAACACAGAAACATGCGTGAATTGTTTCCCCAACGAACGTAAAAATTTATCGATAGTTAAACTTAAACACCCAAGATTACAAGTCCTTTAAGTATCTTTAATACTGTATGACAGTACTTATTATCAGAAAATGTTTGCAACATACACATAGTAAACAACAACTGCCGTATATGTTTACACATACACATAGTAAACAACAACATACACGTAGCATGTTTCTATATAGACATGGTTTGGTCAGTATTCTAAACCTGAAAAAAATGACTTATTAGTTGAATCCCGACCAATATGTTCTGTCACACGAAATATGTTACAGTATTTCATTAATGTATATATGACGTAGTGTAAGTTTATAGCTTACTTTTAACACGTCTGGTAACGTTATTTCTCATTACAAAAATAATAAATAAATATTTGTGACACGTATAGTAAGGCCACTAATCATATTTCTTAATCAGTTTCCGTGGAACCGAGAAGTAAATAATTATGTAGCGGTGCCAGTAATTAACGAATAATTTTATTAGAGAACAAAAATCAGTGCTCATACGTAATTATTGTGAGCTACTATATATAGAGTGATATATGAAAATAGCTATATATTCTAATATTGTAAATGCAGTTAAAAAATACTGAAAAGAAGAAAGAGCGTGCTTGGAAACAGAACAAACAAATATAAACATATGCTTTTCATGTTATCAGAGTAAGTAGTAAAGTGGAGCGCATATAATGAGTACATGCTTTTTAAGGTTATATTACCGATTTAAACCAGTGATTAATTTTGGATTATAAAACTATACTATAAGAGAACTGAAATTGTCTCATTCGTATGCCATGCTTGTTTGCGCCCCGTGCTTGAGTACCCTATTCATTAATCACTACCCTATCAATATATCATAATTCCTATGATTGTTTTTTTTTTTAGGTTCCATATAAATAATTGTGCTAAACTGTAGTGTATATTTTTTGTGTTTATAAAAATATTCTCTCTTATAGAAGAAATTGGAATTGATGGAAAGTTCCATCTAGTGACTGGTCATTTTCTTGATTTGATCAATTCCGCCTACAGCATTAATCTTTTATGTAAAAGTGAACATTCTATATGGTGAGAGTGAGATGATAAACGCCCTTACTGTTCTTGCCAAAACAAAGTAAGGAACTATACTTGAGGAATTGGATATATAGAGGAGAAGACTGAAAGATGGGAGTTACAGATCCTGAGCTCCGGAGAGCAAAGCGGATCGGACCGCAGCGATAATGTCAGTAAGAGTAACGAGGCCTTGTAGCCCATCGTTCTGGTCCACGACCCAAACTCTGTGTACACGTTTCGTGATGACCATGCGGATCACTTGGGCCAAAGTCGATGTCACGTGGTTTGGCAGCCACCGGCACCGCTATAACTCGGTTTGCCACCGGTTTGATCATACCAAGAAACATGAAATAGTTAGCGGTGGTTTACCATGGTGTTCAAGGCGTCTGCTAGAGTGGCGTTATCGGGAACTTGGACAAGCCGCCGCTTGTCGACTGTCAGATCCTTGACCTTGAACTCCATCAGACGGCTGCACGACTGCATAGCATGAAGGTGGTTTTGTGGTTGGGTGAGTGCACAGATAATCGAAGAAAATGGGACGATAAACTTGTTATCATTATTTACTTCTTTGCGTGTATGCTTCATGGTTACTTTATTATCCATATTAGTCATGTTACTAGGAAGATGGCACGTATAACATGTGGTGCGTTCCGAATGCGCAGACCACGCGTCCGTGTTACAACATAATGAGAGAACATGGGCTCGGCCCAAAGAAAGAAAAAGGATGAAAGGAGATGCAGAAGAAGTCGGGTCCCGTTGATGAAACGGGTCGGGCCCAAGGCGAATATCTCGTGAAAGCATTAAATGCAGGAGTTTGGGTTAATTTGGCTCCTCGAGTTATATATCCCGTGAAAGCCATAATGACAGTAGTGAACGACCCACCATTAATATATTTGTATAGATATAGATAGAACACCGATGATCCCGCACACTATATACAATATTTCGGAATCTAAAACTCAAGAACAACAAAAAAAATAAAATGGCACAATTCCGCCAAATCTTCATTGTCTTGTCTATAATATCTCCTGTGGTCAGCTCTTTCACCGTGATCACCTCCGACACGACTGCGCCGTCGGCTCTGATCGACGGCCCACAAACTGGATTCACGATGACCAACGACGGCGCTCGCACGGATCCCGACGAGCAAGACGCCGTCTACGACATTATGCGTGCGACTGGCAACGACTGGGCTGCCGCGATTCCGGACGTGTGTCGAGGGCGGTGGCACGGGATTGAGTGTATGCCGGACCAGGATAACGTCTACCACGTGGTCTCTCTGTCGTTCGGAGCACTTTCAGACGACACGGCGTTCCCGACTTGTGACCCTGAACGCTCTTACGTCTCTGAGTCCCTCACGAGGCTTAAACACCTTAAGGCCTTGTTCTTCTACCGCTGTTTAGGCCGCTCCCCACAGCGGATACCGGCGTTTCTTGGCCGCCTCGGCTCGAGTCTTCAAACTCTGGTTTTGAGGGAGAATGGTTTTTTGGGTCCTATCCCTCACGAATTGTGCAATCTTACCAATTTGAAAGTTCTTGATCTTCATAACAATCATCTCAACGGCTCCATTCCCTTGTCCTTTAACCGCTTCTCTGCTTTAACTTCACTTGATTTGAGTGCCAACCGGTTTACTGGTTCCATTCCCGGTTTTCTTCTTCCCCATCTTAACGTTCTTGACTTGAACCAGAATCTATTAACCGGACCGGTTCCATCCACACTCGGGGCCTGTGGATCGTTGATCAAAATCGATCTTAGCCGAAACAGAGTCTCTGGTCCCATCCCGGACTCCATTAACCGGCTTAACCAATTAGTGCTTCTGGATTTGAGCTATAACAGGTTGTCAGGTCCATTCCCGCCTTCTCTTCAAGGCCTAAACTCGCTTCAGGCTTTAATGCTCAAAGGCAATACAAACTTTTCAGCAACCATCCCCGAAAACGCGTTCAAAGGCCTCAAGAACTTAATGATTCTTCTTCTATCGAATATGAATCTCCAGGGCTCCATACCAAAATCATTGACTCGGTTAAACAGTCTTCGGGTTCTTCACATGGAGGGCAACAATCTGACCGGAGAGATTCCTTTGGAGTTTCGGGACGCCAAGCATCTAAGCGAGCTCAGGCTCAACGATAACAGCCTGACAGGTCCAGTACCCTTCGAGAGAGACACAGTGTGGAGGATGAGGAGAAAGCTCAGGCTGTATAACAATGCTGGTTTGTGTGCGCACTGGGACACTGACTTGGATGATGCATTCGGTTCAACATCTGGTTCAAGAGTCAGGTTGTGTGATGAAGAAACGCCGAGACCAGCTCCTTCGGGTACGGTCCAGCATCTATCTAGAGAAGACGGTGATATGTCGGACGTAGCTACGGACGTCTCAAGCAGTTCCAAGTCTTTGGGCTTCTCCTTTCTTTCTTCATTCTTTCTTGTGTTCAATTTCATTTTTATGTTAATTTCTAAGTAGGGTTGGAATAATAAAACTGCTGTAAATATCTCGAGTTTCATGTTAAATGCTTTTTCTTCATTTGTTCAACTGAAAGTTGATTTTCGCCTCCATGGTTTACACGTAAAAATGACCCTCACGCGTCCCGTTCTTTAATTTTGCCAAAAACGGCGATTTCCGAAGGTTAAAAAGTCCACGGATTTTGGAGAGGTGGCGTCGACACGCTCATTCTGAGAGTGGGTGAAATTCGCAGTTCGACAGCCAAGCGTCACGTTTGGGTTGGCTTTTATACTGCCCATTGGGCCACAATTAGTTTTCATATAATTACAGGCCCACAATAAGCCGAAAAAGCCAAAGCATATATAATTTAGTCAAAGCTTGTTGCTATTTCGTCAAACGTAAAAATGACCTTCACGCGCCCAGTTTTTTAATTTTACCAAAAACGGCGATTTCCGAAGGTTTTAGTCCACGGATTTTTGAGCGGTGGCGTCGACGCGCTCATTCTGAGAGTTGGTAAGAAACTTGAAATTCGCAGTTCGACAGCCAATCGCGTCACGTTTGGGCTGGCTTTTATACAGCCCATTGGGCCACAATTAGTTTTTATATAATTACAGGCCCACAATAATTGAGAAAAAAACTTAAAAAATAGTTTAGCTAGAAGAGGAGATTATATGAAAAATTTAACCGATTCTTTCGTTTACTTGGGTCACTGGCCATCCGCCGGGAGTTTCGGGTTTAATACCGATATTTTAGCAACAAATCCAATAAATCTAAGTGTAGTTTTCGGTGTATTGATCTTTTTTGGAAAGGGAGTGTGTGTGAGTTGTTCATTTCAAGAATAGGCTGGATTCACCCAGTGGCACTATAACTAGGAAAGAGTGCATAATCCCGCGAATTACTTCTGAATAAAAAAAAAAAAANACTTCTGATTAAAAAAAAAAAAAATCCTATTTTAGAACCATAGCATTTCGTTATTCTTTGGTAAGTCCACTTTACTTTGATTCTCTATCAACCAAAAATTCGGGACCATTAATTAACATGGTTAAAGCTAAACCGTTTGAAGTTCAGATGCAAAATGGTACTCTTTCTACTATAGTCTAATAAAAAAATGAATCAAATTTTCAAAAAGAATAGTTAGACTTTTTTCGATATAAAACACTCATGTCGATATAAAACCATAGCAACAAAATTGATCGTTTCTGTGAAATAACCACCACAATTTGATCATTTAGATCTATCACAAGATTTGCTCTAACTCTAATTACTGGATCAATATGGTTATAGATTTTAATCAGCTTGAACAAAGACAGTGGGTATTTCCTCTTGTTGAAAACATCAATTACCAAAATTCCCGATACACGTACCAATGATTGCATCAGATGTGATCAGGCAACACATTCAAGATTATTATCCAAGTGGCAAAACATTCTTTCTGAAGATTTAGGGACGTTACTATCTATCTCAGCACAAGACAGCAAAACTCGGTCCCTGATTTGCGTACAGCATCTTACAAGTCTCTATTGCAGAATATAACAGCCAAAAGGAGGAAGTTACACACAGTAAGAAAAGTTACTATATCTCAATTAAATGTGTCCTCACGATCTCCCTCCACGATGTCAGCCTCCTCCATGTTGCTGAACTCCAAGAAATGAGTGGGTCGATGCTCCTCGTGATAGTACTCCTTTGGGGATCCGAGTTTGACACTGTATTTCATGCTCACCGTGTGCTTCACTCCCATGAAGTTGTAGTTCCACGGTCCATTCTCAGGAACCTATCACAACAACAGTTACAGAAATCAGATTTCATTTCTTTATACCATTTAACGACAAAAGCACAACTGTGAACTGTGTTTCTTACCATGTAAAACCCGAGGAATCGATCACTCAACAACATCTGAACCTTTTCATAATGGGTGGGAAGGTAACCATGAGGATTGCTGCCTGTGTCCTTGTTAAGCCGCCCCCATTCATATCCGGTTTGGGTCAACTTATATGACGTCAAAGAGCAGGAGCCCGGAGTGAAACTGCAGGTCAGGATGATGCATTTTTCTCCATCCCATTGCTTGTTGTTCTCCAGAATACGTGAATGAGAGGTTACATCCTAACAAAGAAAATATCAGTTAGTAATGGGGTTAACAAGCTGATATTAAGGTAAAAAGAAAGCTTATACCTGTGGTGACAGCTGTGGCAGCTCGTTAGGCTGTGTGTGCAACCATCCCAAGGGCTCAAGATCATTTAGGAAATCATGCTCAGGAAGAGAAGACGGCAGGTGAACTTGCTGATGAGTTCCCCACTGTGGCACCATCACAACACAACGGATTTCCTTCACTTGGGGATTATCCGGGGGACTAATACCATATAAATATCCAGCAATTTGAGTACGAAGATCCGCTATGCATATGAACTTCTTCAAAATGTTCTTTGGCATGATGTAGGTGTATCCGGTTTCCTGTGAACAAACAAGAAAATGGTTAAGGGTGACACCTGAAAGGCTTTTACTTAATTGACAAAGTAAATGAGAGTGATTTGGATTCTAACCTTTATGTCATCTGAGTTCACATATATGTGATTGACTCTGAGGTAAAGGTTAGTAGCTGATATTGCACGTACACGCCAATCTGTTTTGGAACCGAATGCAGCTTGCTCGTAAGGGCTCGAGGTAGTGACAATGAGCTCATCGCCATGAACATTTGTAGTTCTTGTTGTGACTGCAGTAAGCTGGCTGGCTTCCTTGGCCTGCAAATAGGATATACAATTACAGTGAACAACAGATCTACTCTCTCAATGTTTGTTTGATAACATGATAAAAGTAACAGTAACGAGTACCTGTTTCTCAATCTCAGCTATCTGTTGCCTCTGTTGAGAGGGTGGAGTAATCTCAGCTCCAAGAATAATATCTCTGATCTCTGATTGTGTCAGAGCTGAGGTATTCACATTGTTCTTCTTTGCGTAGTCAGAAAGGATAAGATCTCTAAGTGCTACCTCCACCTGAATTTAACATGATCGTGAACAAGGAAGTAAAAGCATTTTATAATATAATACACAGATACAGAGGTGATGTGGTGTAAAGAGGCATATTATCAAATAAAATAATCTAAGCAAGAAACAAATCAAATCAGCAAGTACTTGAAAAGTGGCAGAAGAGTTTACCTTCATCCATTGATCATCAGTGAGAGAGGGCCAGATGTGATGTGGTTCAGTGACAACGGACTTGTCAGGCTTCAACAACATCTTAGCCTTCTCATTATTCACGTGAAGCGCACGAAGGATCAAAATAAGTCTTGAAAAGGCAGTATAAGAAGAAATACTCTTCAACCAATCATCATATATATTAAACAAGACCATCTGCGGTTCTGTGGCCTTCAAAATCAGGTCACCAAATTTCTCTATCTTCAGGCAAGCCTGGAACGGAAGCTGCAGCTCGCTTCCCTTGATAACAATGTTGGGGAAATCCAGCAAGTGAACCTCAAGGGGATCCAACATTCCTTTCCGGGTGACAATAATCTGTTTTGGCTGTTCTTCAACAGGGAGAGATCGCACAAGTGCAGCAACCTCTTCAGCAGTTTTCCATTTTGCTAGCTGGCCAAGACGCTTCTGACCAGCCCAAACGCTTGTGTGGATAACCTAGAGGACAAAAAAGAACACTTACTTAAGATCCCACCGCATGTTATTAGACATAAACAGTAGTAGTAGTAGTTTTGTGGAACAACATATATGCCTGTTCTTAATGTAAAGTGCGGGAGGGCGGGGGAGGAAGAAATACCTTCAGGAACAGCTGCCCAGTTCTTGGATTGAAAATGAAAATCGCACCATTGATAGGCTTTGTCGTTAAATTTCCTTCAAATGTCTTGTGAATCGTGACACGATAGACATTGGTATCATCAACAAACCATATAATTTGATTGCTGAATATTTCACCATAGTTTTGAGATGATAAATACGGCTCTGTAGGCTCAGACGAGTATAACTGCAAACCCTTTCTTATCCTCTCTCTCAACACATATAGAGCCGGATTCGACTGCAACATGTATAGTTTAATTGGTAAGTCACATATCTCAACAAAATGGGTCCTGCAAAAGACACCCCGAAGAAAAAATCTAGTACCTTCATGATCTTGTTCATTGCTTGAGCAAGAAGAGGTTTTGAACCAGGGAACCAATTACCAAAGGCAGAATGCAAGTTGTATGCCAGATCAAGCCCAATCATTACACCTGCACGGATTTTGTAAAAATTTGATACATACTGCAGAAAAGACCAACAAAACTAAGCAAAATGGAAAAGTAATAAATACCTGTTGGAGATGGATAGATAGACATGTTGTCAGTTGTATAGTCCATGAATTTGGCCCTAGTATAACGCTCAATATCATGGGAGTCATAATCTCCCCATCGAAGTTGCACATCTATCCAATACTTGTTACTAGCTTTCTGGTCGAACATATCCTTTGACTCTGCAACCAGGCTAGGCTTAGACATTGGCCATTTATGAGCAGCAAATAGAAGAACATCAGCACAAGAGCTGTTCATCTTATAACTCTTCCTTGGATGAATTGTCTCCTTCTGCACAGTTTCTATTTCCAAAGCGTCCAACTCTTGGTCCAATACTTGACACAGATCCATAACAACACTCTCATGGATCTTCTGCCACAAATGGGCACGGAAAATCTGAATCAAAGATATCTTAAGTGTAGGAATCTTTCCATGCATAAATATTCCTGTCAGATCCAACTGCACTTGGAAACCCACATAGACATTCGCTCGATTAATTGTTGGCGACCACCAAAGCGTGAATCTTCTATTTGGAATCTGGTTCAGACCAGACCTCTGCGCATTAGTCAATTTCTTATATTTCATCGACTCTTCAAAACCAGATGCCTTCTCCCAGAAAAGACCCTCCCATGTCGGGAAACTGAGTTCATGTAAAGCATGAAAAAATTAGCAAATAGAGCGAGAACAAAAGCTGTGAGAAACTGAACATCATATGCTATTATGAACAAAGATTATAATTAGTTGAGGAGAAATGAAAAGCAGACTTACTATGTCCCCTTGAATAACGTGTGCTCTAGAATACCCTCAACACCTCCAAGTGCTTGGATGACATCAGTGCGGTAATTGTTCAAGTTCCACAACTTCCCATCATGCCTCTGGTGTGTCCACCAGAAAGGATTTTGTTTAAGGACTTGGTACTGCTTAAAGTCGGTCCGAACCCTCCAACCTTTATCATATGCCAAAGTGTGCCTATCCTTCTGAAACAGTGTATTTATACGAGGAATTCCCCTATCCCAAGAATCCTGTAATATTTTTATACACGAATTATTATTTTCTCCTCAATGATCAGATATTCTAGAAGCAAATGAAATTCAAAATAATCTTTGCGCTTAGACCCCAAAAGAGGACAAGGCAACACATATATATACTCCCAAAACCCTCTGTCAAGCAGAGACAAAAGACTACTTCCAAGACTACCAAAAGAAAGCAAGCTAGCACGCTAATATCCCTCTCAAAATTTGAGATTAAGTGAAGAGGTAACAAATGCACAAGTATAATACTTACTTCCAGATCTTCCAGTGTAAGACGTCTATTTTGGGCCTGGGCTTCCTGCCTCTTCAAAGCATATTCTGCCCACACCCGCTGTGAATCAATAAACTCACTTTCCCATGGCTGTATGTAACGGTAAAGATTTGGTATAAGCTGATCTTCCTCGTGGCTCATTCCACTCCTAAAGTGGGTTACACCAACATCTGTTTGCTTGCTGTACCGAAGGTCACTTTGTGGGATCAAAATATGACCCATTGACAACATTCCCAGCCCACCAATTTCCTTTGGAGTGTAGAAGATAACAGGAGGAAATCTGCCAAGGAGAAAGTTAAAAAATCAGGTTACAGAAACATAAACACTCTGCTATGTCGACCATATACTCAATAAGATAGCTTTTACTCACCGACTAGGCATCTTTGAGTTCAACCCAATCTTAATCCTTGTTTGGATTTTATTCTCACACTTGACCAGTAGATCCAAGAGCTCTTGCGTGTGCACAGTGGCTTCACGGAAGTAAGTCATGAGACCTGTTTACAAAGAATATGTGATCAGTTTCATTCTAAACCACACACATAAAAAGCTAAAAACGATGCCAAAACAGGCTCATAGGATTATACCAATTAGAGCTGTATTCCATTTGTTGACGATTTTGGTAAAGGTGGTAGATCCTGATGACATAAGGATCTGCCTCACACGATTCTCAAACACCTTCATATGTTCATCGTCAACCCGCAGAAAAGCTACTGCAGTCCTCTCCTTGGTCTGTTCATTTTGCAGATTCCAGACACCATCTCTTGTGTTGCTGAAAGCTTCTTGGGTCATCCTGATTTTTGGAAGTATGCGGACTTCAAATCCACACCTGCAAGCAAGATGAGAAAGAGTCACTGATGTCAGTTGCAGTACCAAATTACGGTCTAAACAAAGGCCTAGAATAGATGCACTAGAATGCTCGAATAAGAGACTCACATGCTAAAGAGCAGGTTAGGATTATCCTTGCTATAGACAGAGACAAAGCCATTCTCCCACTCCAAAGTTGTGATGCTCCGAGGAAGACGGTTCTTCATATCCCAGAAGACACTTCTACCAAGATTGACTGAAAGATGAATAATTAATGAGAGACACAACATCTAATGCATAAATGATGGCCAATCGGATTATTAAAAGAAAAAGAACATACCATCATGTTTCATCAACCTCATCCTTGCATCTCTTGGCCAGCACTTCTTATTGTTGTATCCCACCATGTTTTCATTGTTGGGATCGGGATGCTCCGTAAGATATCGCTGAATAAGATCCCGAGCCTCTTCATGGGTAAATTTAAACATGATATGAACTTTGTCTATATACCGAGAATAGAGTCTGATGGGATGGCATGTCTCCACTTTTGTATCCCAAAACGTCATGAACTCATTAGGCATCTGAGGTGGCCCAGCAATTTCACTCGCTCGACCCAAACCAAGAAGACAAAGATCAAGCAATAGACCATAAAATTGAACAACAAACGATGCAAACTGAAGTCCCCTAATGAGACCATAGGAGTTAGTATGACTCATATCCTTGTAAGACAGGACCACATTATTCTTAGCAGACACATAGTCTGCAATATTGTGGTCAACAACCAAACGAAGAAACCTGAAAGAAACAACACAAAATACTTATTATTGCAGATGTCGTGGCTCAATGTCTATAATTTATGAAGTATTTATGAGATAGGTACCTGTTCAACATTGTCAAATCGATCTTCTCAAAGAACTTTTCGAACTTAGTTTGGAGCATCACCACACACTGCCCATCACCTGTGTCCCATATGCCTTGCAAATTGTTGATACCTTGACACCACTTATAAACCAGAAGTGGGGGCGGCTCTGAGTCTGCTGGCTTAATCCAGTTTGGAAACAAGTGGCGCTTGTCACCTTCGTACCACAAGTATTGATCAAGATAGGCATCGGTAATCTTCTCTAGAGGCTCTATTTCATAAACTGGAATCAAGTAGCTATATAGATCCATAAACTCTATGCCAACCTGCAGACAAAACGTATTCACCATCACATCACTACGGTAACCTTGAAGACCTATGTCAATCCATTGCTCCAATATAGAGTGAAATAGTTACCTCTTTAAAGCCACGTTGGGTTAGAAGATGACGTTTTATTCGTGATAGAGCTTCATGAGGATTGTCATAAGCTTGTTCAATTAGACCAAGCTCTTCTCGCTGCTGCTGGTTCAACCTCACAGCTACACTATATGATTCCTTCAGTCTCTCAAGGGCAAGGATGAGCAACTTTGTGTCATGTTTGTATGACAATGGAGGAAATGGAATTGGAGAAAACTTCCTTGATTCCAGCCAATGAACAGTAATTGTATAAATTCTACTTGCGTCATCCGTAGAGACATACGGACCATCTTTCAGGTAATTGTGCTGTCGTTCCTGTAACAATTTTACAAGGATAATGCATCAATATAAAAAGCCGTTTCATAAAATGTTGGTCAAGCAAAAATGATAGTCATTAAGACAATGAAGCAGACCTGTTCTGCCTTTAGCCAGAGACGAGTCAACCTTCCGAGATTCTTTCTACAAACTGTCTTATCAACAGTAGCCCCTCTTCGGATACGCTCACGATTGTAGTGAGCAACATTCGTCCACCAATCAGCCTTAGACTTGACATAACGGAGGATCATATTCTCAATTGGCACAGGTAACCCAGGGACCTTCCATGGGATATTAGCTTTCCAGCACCGCCATGCCTCACTAAGGTGCTGCAAAATAGTCCGCGCTTTATTTTGCTTGATGCCCTCTGCACATTAGCGGAAAATGTTAAGCAAAGAATAAAGCAAAGCAATTTCATTGTTGATAGACACAAGGAAAATCAAGTTTGTTAAGAATGGATACCTGGCATGGCGTCAAGGACGTCATGCATGACAGCAGCTCGAAGCTCCAAATCAAAATGGCTTTCAACTCTCTGTTTTGTGACTGTTTTGGCAACTCCTTTTGAATGACGCCCCTCAAATTGACGTGCAAGAAGATTCCCTAACCATCGTTCAAGAAGAGGAACTATACCCCGAAGGAAAAACAACCATACCCTCCACATTGGAGCCCAAAATCCACACCCTGGACCCTTACCGACAGGACCAGTATTGAAACGGTAATATATCAAGTGCTTTAAATCCTTGCACATCCTAATCTGCCTCATCAGTCTATATTTATAACGATACATACCCGTCAACTGGCCAACATGAGAGAAAATATATTGCAGACCGTCTGCCAATTGGAAGGCATCAACATTACCAAGTCGGAATTGGACATTTGCATCAACTACAAGTTTTGTCAGCCGGAGGATCTCACGGCAGAGATGGAAAGCGTTCCCAAAACGTGACTTTTTACGCTCTTTGGTGGTCAAGGTTTTCACTGGCTTGAGGTTGAAGTTGTAGTCAAGATGCAGATAGTTTAAATTCTTCCTATGAATCAAGAGATTCAGCATATTATATCCCTGCCGACAGACTTGCAGACCCACTTCAACCCAATCCAGTTCGGTACTTTGAAAAAACTTTGTAGCTGCAAGAGATCGAAACAAGTGCTTCTTCTTCTGAGCTTTAGGCGGTCTATGGTGTAACTCATTCAGCACATAGCATTTCAATAGCTTTTGGTAACTAACCCGAACTTTAACCGGATAGGCAGGAGGACTGCAGTTAATTTGTTCACAAAATGTATTAGGACACTCGCTACTAAATTTCAAAAGGTAAAGAAACCCAAAGTAGAACCAAAACAAATAGCTTACCAGTGCTCCTTGAACCACTCTGACACCAAAGGAATATCTTCTGCCCGGCGCGTCCTCCCAGATCTCATATTGAAAGGTCGTGGGGCAAACAACAATGATATACCAGCAGCTGTAGTGTCAGTGTAGAGTTGGGTATCTTTTAGCAAAGGTTCCACACCTTCTGGTAAGGCGAAGTCATCCTCATCATCATCATCATCATAAACCTTCCTTTCACGCCTTTCCTTGTTTGTGTTGCTTATTGGGTTAATTAACGGATCATAATAAAATGCAGGAAGATCAGGATCCTCGGTCTTTATATACATAACCATAGGGCTGTGATACACACAGAGTTTTACTTTCCTGGGCCGATTATTGTAGAGATGGGGAAAAGCTATTCTGTACTCAGTTCGCAGCGGGGAACGAATGATAAGCTTGTTGATGTCATTAAACTCATTCCAGTCCTCATCTCCCTTCTCCATATCACGGTACAAAGGTTCAAACTTAGGTCCACCTGGAAAAGAGTACCAGAATGCATTAGAAAAGAACAAAAGAAATGGACCTGCAGTGAAAAAAAAACTCAACTGGAGCATAGAAAAGGACAATAACGTACCAGGTATGCACATGTTCAGAGCCTTTGCAGTGAAGAAAGATGGCATGTCAAACAAGTAGAAGTAGTTGCGATCAATCAAATCAGAGAGCAACTGGCCTGCAAGCCTGTGAAGGGTTGCCATAATTGGAAGTGAGAGGTTCCACCTCCGGTAACTGGGACCATTAATCAGTTTTGTTTTAACGAGTGGCTTGTGATCGTAAAACCAAGTGTATACAGCAGAATCTTCTTCCTCATCAAGCTCCAACTGAATTGGCTCTAGAGGATCTACGTCCAACAAGTTGTCTGCATAGTCTAGTGGAGGCTCCTCATCATCAAATGGTGGAAACCGCATTCTCTTGAAATGACGACGATCCCTCTTCTCCCTTCGCATCATAATCCACATAGTACCCCACTGCAAAACCAGAATGGAAAAACCATCACTCAAAAACATCTATTGAAAAATCAATCAACGCACAGATGCAAGAAAGTAGAGAGAGAGAGACAAATCACCCACCTGAGCCATGTAAATAGGTTCCACGACCCATGGTATCTCGTTCACAAATGTAATAGCTCCAGTGATGTGGTACAAAACCTTCACGTCTCGAACCTGAAAGAAAATGAGGATTTAGATAAATGAAAAGACGAGGAGAATAGTTGAAGCTAAGCAGAAACCACTTAAGATTTAAAAAAAAATAAAATTACTTGCTCCCAGGGCATAGGCATATTCTCCAAGAGCTTGAAAACAGCGTGAGGAACAAACTTAAGGGCTCCAAGGTATACACGTTTGTCGTGACGGAATTTCTTGGATGACATATCACCATGGTCCCTGAAAAAGGAAAGAAGTAGCAGTTTCAGTCTCAATCCAAGTAAATCCTAAAAAAAACGGGCGAGAAATAATTTCCAGTAAACTCGCCTGATGATCTTCCTAACGTGCTCAGGTGGCATGTCCTCCTTCTGAGTTTCCACGAATCCAAACTTCCTCTTGTCGCCGTACCGCTTCGAATTTAGCTGCATCCATTTTCTGGCCTTCTCTTCAAGCTTCGCCTCCGCCTCTTCAGGAGTTGGCTCCACCGGGGGAGTCGGATTAGAAGGCGGCGGAAGCGCCGTGTAAGAAGGATGTGCAGCGGGCGGTGGCGGCATCATCGAGCCGCCGGTACCAGGAGGAGCTAAGGGCATACCATCATTGTTGTTCCACATAGCTTAGGGTTCCAAATCGAAACGCCGAGCTGTAGTCGCGGAGGAATAAACCGTAAATCTACCGCGCCAGTGTCGATCTCTATCTACGTTGCGAAGAACTAGTGAGCTTAATCGAGTACAGAAAAACCCTAAAACATTTTCGGGTGGAGTCACTTCTTTTTTTTTCTACAGAGAGGAGGTGTAAGCAATGTTTTTATTTTTTTTATCATTTAACAAAGTTTATCTTTTTATTAATACAAAAAAGAAGGTCAGGCGGTGTCGAACAGTTGTTTAGGCGGTTATCCAAACCCGCTCTAGCAGACTTGTAATCGAATCAAGTTAATGGGCCTTTAATAATTAGAGTTGGGCCGTGATTCATGTGTCGTCCATAGACAAACTTCAATTTGATAATTTTTTTTGTTTGTTTTGTTTTGGCATTTATTGGGGAGCTATACATGTAGAAGCAGAGTAAGTAATTGCGTTTTCCCGTAAAACAAACAAACCCTCCCGATTCTGGCGACTCTTTCGACACCTGAAGAGCAAAATCTTGTCGTAGTCAGTCGTGGTGGGAGAACCGGGAATGCGAGAGGAACATTGTCGAGGTGGGCACGGTCGTCGAAGTGGAGGACTAAGGTCGTTGATAGAGCCACGCTTCTTGTCATTAAACGACGGTGGTTCGATTTCTGGACGGGGATCTTCCTACCTGAAACTTCCTCCTCAGGGTCGTATCAAGCTTTCCGTCGTTAAGCTCAACGGTTCCCTTTTCGGTACGTTTTTGCTTATCCAGTTTCGGATATTACGATTTGAAGAGTCAAGTAGTTTCTCTATGTGATTTTTTCCTGCTTTTGCTAACAAAATCGTCTCGGAATTCTTTAGAAAGAACCTCAGTTGGTGATACCCTAATCGATCTCTAATGGAATTTTTGCTGTTGCCGTTTGAAATTATTGTTTTAAGAGCCTCAATAGACATATTTACTGGCTTCCTCGAGCACTATTTGCCATATCATGTTTCCAAAATATCAAAATTCTTTATGACTTCTCAACCAACAAGTTTCCAACGATTCAACAGATGTGGAAGTCGCAAAGAATTGCTCGGTGGCAGAGCTCAAAAGATCTGTGGAACAAGTATTCACCATTTCTTCTCTGGAAGGCCACGGCAGGATTTCATGGTACATCACCAGTGCATTTGTAAGTTGGAGATTTTCACATCTTTAGCTATCTGATACAGTCCTTCACTTTGATCTTTGCCTACAGGTCCCACGTCTGGGGTCATTTTTGCTTGTGTTATCGAGACCAGAGATTAGTCAATGACAAAACTAGCATCCGTTATCTCGGTCTCAATGATGGGGATCAAGTTCGTAAAACTCCATCTCATTTCTGCTTCAGATTCCTATGCACACATTCGTTTGCATTTATATCCCTTTCGCTCTATTTCAGTTACATTTCGTAAGGCATTTGTCGATAGACCACTCTCCTTTGAACAAAAGATCCAAGAGCCCGAGTTGCAAGCGCTACCTTGAGTAAGTACTTTGTAACGATCTGCCCTTATCGTCTCTTCTGCATTTTGATGCTTTGTTAAAGAAGCCTTGTATGGTAGGTTGGAAGTGGAATCCAACGCCAATGAAATCCAAATACTAAACCAAAACCAGAACGGTGTGGATGATGTTGCTGAGAATTGTTATCCAGGAGCACAAGACGAGTTACCTGCAGCAGAATTCAGACTAGTGAACCTAATTAAAGGATGGTTGCCGTATGCTGGACGTTGGGGAGTGTCCAGAACAGGACCTGAGAGTCGTAGTGGTTCTTCCAGATTTTCTTTAAAGCATTTTGGTGGCAGGCCCAAGATGTAAACCGTAAGTCACAACACAACCTCTTCTTATCTCCCCCTTTTTAATTTCCTCCCTTTCTTTCAGTGATTATTGCTTTAGAATTTGTTGTCCAGGATTACTTCAAAAGATCCATAGTTTTACAAATTTCATATCTATAATTTGTCTTCATGCATTACGAAAGCTGAAAGAAGGTGCGTTTTTATTCGCATATTTTCAGCCTAGAACACGGTAGTAAGATCATCTGATTTGTAATAAAACAACAAGAGATCGGAGTATGCGTTGATTATAAATGGTTCAGAAGTAAAATGGCTAGGTAAACCTTATACAGGCTGAAAATGGTTAACCCATACCAACCTACTGAGCCGAATAATTGGCCTCACCATTTTGCTGGTCAAACCTATGTTCCACTCTAGAATCTAAGAATGACATACCCCGCCACTAGCTTATGATCATCTTCTTTTGCCTCCTTTTATTAAAAACTGTTTATTGTTGTCATGTTTGCATATTTCTATGTGTATGAAGTTAACTTATTGACAGTCTGGATTTATAGGGTGCCATGTTTCACATATGATTTTATGTTTTTTTATTTGATTCTTCAAAGAAGCACGATTGAAACCTTCCTAGTAAATATATTTTTCAAGTTTGTTCCACCAAAGGACCAGGATCTCATTCAATTACTATTATATGTAAGCTGGTCAACACTTTCACAAGTTGTTAGGAGCTTGAGAATATGGTTTCCTTCTACATCTTGAGAAAGTGAAGAATCCGCTCATAGAGCATTGTCTTTTTAATTTTATGAACACTTGGCGAAATTTGACTTATAATGATCGGATTCATTTTTGGCCGAGTGTAAAGGTTTGTCCTTGTCTTAATTATATACATTTTTGTTTGTTTCGTTATATTTGCTTTCTTGGCTGGTAAAGTGAAGAAATGCAGAAACCGTGGGAGCAAGTGCAGAAGTAGACAGCGAGTGATCTTTTCCGCAGAAGTCTTTCTTGGCTCAAAGACTTTCATTCTCGATCTTTTCCGCATTTTGTGATCCACGAAGAGTGTACCACTCAATAGAGTAATCTCCAAGGCACAGCCACTGAGATTGTTACAGGTCAGGATTCTACTTTCTAAAGAAATTGGAATGACTGATGGATATCTGCATGTGGGTCTAATCTAGTATTGGATGTGTGATAGTCTCATTGTCCTGCATGCACTGGACTGTAACATCAAAAGGTGAGAGCATTGTGCATACAGTAACTTACACTATCTGCCAACAGTAAAAAACGCAAAGAAGTGGGATCATTGATTCCCATTTTGATTAGAGTTGATGTCACTGTAACAGGAGTGCACAGAGTCACATGGTGAAGTCCTTTTTATAAAAAAAAAGAATTGGAAGTAAATGAAAGAGAGAGGCAGAAGAGATCTTGGGTAGTGAATAGTGATTGTCCTCCCAAGATTTGGTGTCCTTCTGTGTCTCTTTTGAAATGAACTGCACGAAAGATATTTGTGAGGTACGCATATTCCTTTGTGTTTCGTTTTGAAACTTCATCATCTCTTACAGCTACTTTTGGCTTCTTTTTTTATTTTTCACTCTTCCTTTATTCCCCGTTTATGTGACCAAAGTTAATTTGATTTGGTTTAATTCTTTCTTCAATTAAGATCTTAGAGTAAATAAGTCCTAGCATCCTCGGCCACTTACTTTTGTATATGTTTATTAAAGAGAAAATAGAGAGTTAGTATGTAGATGGAAATCATGAAAAGCATACAGTATTTGGTTCAGATCCGACTAATAATCTCATCTGATTGATTATGATTATTCCTATTCATCTGTTATTTTATTTTTCAGCTGCTACATATATTTCTTTGAATACGGAAATATCCCAAAGCTAGTCCAAATATTATGGACCACTCCTCCTGCTCGCGGTCATGGGCGTTTTTTGTTTATATGATTTATATTTCGTTTTATAAACTATTGTCTTTCCACCAAGGCTCCAAGATTCAACATTTCTAGAACATTTCCTTTAAGCTTATCTCCAGTTGTTGATAGGGTAAGAAGTAAGTAGTAGTAGTGCGGAGCTAATAAACGACAAACGGGACGAAATCTAAATCCAACCAATCTATTTCTGCTGCCAAAAAAGAGAGAAAACAAAATTCATCAATTTGGTTAGAAAACGGCATAGACGGAGTCCATTAACATGGGTGTGGGGGCACAAAAACATATAAAATTTTAATTAAATTGCGTATATTCCTTTCCGACTGTAAAGTAATGATTAGAAAAAAAAAAAAAAAAAGATAAAGTAGAGAGAGAGAGAGAGAGGAGTGAGCAGGCGTGCGCTTGAACAGTCGAAACAGGCACTCACTCACTCGTACGTTTTTGTTTTTATAAGTATAATCTATCTCCCTACTCTCTCATCTGGGCCCTCCCCCTCCTCATTTTTGCTTTACCAATTTTACCATTGAAGAAAAAATATATATTCAATGTTCTTTGGAATTTGATTTGTTTAGGGAAAGACAGAGAGATATATACACCATTGGACAAAACAATTTAAACAACTTTCTTTTATTTGTTTAATGTTTATTCTACAAGTATATATGCATGCATGCTGTCACACATATATCGAATTCATAGGATCAAAACCACCATCACATTTGTGATTTGGTAAAATAACATGATATCTGTTATATAATTAAAGACATGAGAAGTCTATGTTTCTTCTTTGATAAATTGTGATATATCCTCAGGCTCACAAGAGCTCAAAGGAGTCTCTCTGTCTTATCCAGATCGGCTCGTACTTGGTTTGAATTCTTTCAACCTTTGGTAAGATCAGTTTCTCTATTGTGGCTGGTGATTCTCAACTGAAGCTTGTACGTACTAATCCTCAATGCTAACGAAAGAATCAGGATATTTTTGCCATTAATTAAGACATAATCAGTAATAAACGTCCATTATATTATTAAAACGCATTGATGGATATTTGAACATTGGTTCTTAATTTACAAAGTAAATTCAACCACTATGAATTGGTTGGGTTGTTACAAGTGAGCTTTCATTTGATTATTGTTAAATTTTCAATGTCAACAAAAAAAAAAAAAACTTCGGATGGAGACGTACGATGAGTGGGTAAAGGAAACGAGAGAGAGAGAGAGAGAGAAATAAATGAATGCTATATATAATTAGAGCAAAGCCCTTTACTTCTCTCATATTCTTGGACACAGACGCACGAGTGAGTGAGAGATGTTTGCTGTGGAGAATGGCTTGCAAGGAGACCCAAGATTAAAGGCCATCTCCGACGCCATTCGAGTCATCCCTCACTTCCCCAAGACTGGTCTTATTTTGTTTCTTTCTTTATGTGCTTTTCGCTTAGAAATCAACTAACTTAATAATTAGAGAGTGTGTGTCGCAGGGATCATGTTTCAGGACATAACAACTTTGTTGCTTGATCCAGTTGCCTTCAAACATGTCGTTGATATCTTCGTTGATCGTTACAAGCACATGAACATCTCTCTCGTTGCTGGTTGGATCCTTTCACTTCCCCCTTCTTTTTAATTTACTCTCTCTCTCTCTCTCTCATGATTAAGCTACTCTACTTTTGATTTCTTTTAAGTCGCTACTAGCCAAAGACACACCACGAACAATACCCGCAAATTATTAAAAGGCAACGCACATATAGTTATTAGTATTCTATTGTAATACGACATAATAGTCTCAAATTCCTTAATTAAATGATAGAATCCGAAGCGGGATCATATGATTAAATAAACAATAGACAACTTTTATGGATTAATGATTTTACACTCACATACTAACTTGCCTAGCTAGTGTGGTTGGTGACTAATTACTCATCCTAGTCTGCCTTTAGTTTTTTTTCTTTTGTCTTTTAGTGACGACCCTTTTAGGAATTCAATTATAAACGACCCTTTAATTTAAGAAGTGGTTATCTGAACTCGGATTATATAAAACATAAATTGATGTATGCAGGAGTTGAGGCGAGGGGATTCATATTTGGACCTCCCATCGCATTAGCCATAGGTGCCAAGTTCATTCCACTACGCAAACCGGGAAAACTACCCGGTACGATTACTTACTTAGTTATGTAATAAAACCTCTAAGACTAAAACGGAATAAGACAAGTGTGAGTGTGGTTGTGTTAAAAAAGGGAGAGTGATAAGCGAAGTGTACGAGCTTGAGTATGGAAGTGATCGTCTAGAGATGAGTGTGGAGGCTGTCAAATCCGATGATCGAGCTCTCGTCATCGACGACTTAGTTGCCACTGGTGGGACACTCTCCGCTTCCATTAACCTCTTGGGTAAGATGATGATTTTATTTGAATAATAATAATAATTAAAAATCTCTAGTGAGCCTCTCTCTCTCTCTATGCACTTTGATTAGAGCGCGCTGGGGCCCAAGTTGTAGAATGTGCCTGCGTTGTTGGTTTGCCTAAGTTTAAGGTAGGTATGCATATGGTGGTCTTTTTAATTCGGAACCTATAAAAATATTTCTGGGCTTTATATGGGTCTTATAGGCCCATTAACTAATCCGCGATATATGCAGGGGCAGTGTAAGCTGAAGGGGAAGCCGTTGTACGTTCTGGTGGAGCCAAAGCCAGTTTGATGAATTAACCTCATAAAGCCCGATGGTCTTTCTCATCTCCAAGTTCAAACTTAAAACGATTATTATGACAATAATATTATTCTAGTATTAGTGGAATGGTTCATACTAGTTACAAGCTCCTCCTCTATATGTATGTAGCTCGTCTTAGTTCACATCTTTTAGTTTCAGTATTGTCCATTTTTGGGTTATAAGGAGCCTGTTTGGATCGATCTGGCTATTGTATTGGACGTGTCGAAATAAATACCGTTTTAAAATGCATATATATCCCTCACACATACATATATCCTTGGATGTTAGAATTAATGTCAAGGTTTTGACTCATTTTATAAAGGAAATTACAGAGTTCTCTTGCTTTTGGATATACACTAATGTGTATAAGTAGGCTCCTTATAATTTTTTATTATGAATTGAAGTCAGTTTCATAGTGATTTTAAACAAGGTAGATTTGGTTTCTGAGAATTAACCTTCATCGTATAGTTAGGGAAAAAAAGGGTAATTAATAGACAAACAACACTACTGTATTTTGAAAGAAAAATAAAAAAGAGAGAAACGTTGGGTGGGATTAAGGAAAGTACGAAAGAGCCCCTGCCGCTTGCTTAATGTGTTCTTGTGTATAGAAAGAAAGGGTCTGGGTCTGGGTCTGGGTCTGGGTCTGGGTCTTGCCTGTAGTCAAAGAAAACCTAAACCCGATTCGATTGATTAGATACGAAACCTTGTCTACGCTCCTCGCAGCGTATCGTATCCTTCTCCCAATCTCTCTCGATCGTCGGAGATTTCCAGAGTCATCTTCTTCATCCAAAACCCTAACTTATCTCTTTTGGTTTCTCGATCGAATCATCTTGTCAATTCTTCTTTTGGTTTTCCAGCCATGTCTGCCGTTTATTGCGGAACCAAGCGATCTTACTTCGAAGATATTCCTTCTCCGCCCTCTTCTAAGAGGTTCCGATGTTTTTCCCCTTCCAACTCTCCAATCTGGTCCTCTCCTTCCTCATCGCTCGATCAGCTTCGCACTACGTTTCCTCACCTTGAACTCACGGTACTTCTTCTTCTTCTTCTATTTTTGTCTCTAATATCGGACATATCAAGCCACACAGATCTAGCTTTACCTTCTTGCGCATCTGCTACTAGAGCTCTCCCACTTCCTAGGCTTTGTTAGACGCGAATTACGTCTGTAGATCTCTTGTATGTAAATTGAGCCTCGATTTTTCATGACTCGTCCTATGGGCTGCACCTGTTCTGTATGTGACTTGTTCAAGTATTTTCTGACCTGTGCAGTAGCTAATGTTTTCTTGTAGCTGAGATATTTGATTAGATTTGCAAGTTTTTCTCAGGTTCTTGTGAAGGCACTAGAAGAACATGGAAGTGATTTCAATGCTGCTTTGAAAAGCTTATACTCTTTGGTATCCGATGAGGAGAAGAAAGCTGAAGAATTGGCAGCAGGAGGTGCTAATGAGGAATCTCATCCCGTTGCTGGTGGAACTTATACGCCTACACACAATTCTCCGGCAAGTGGTGATGACTGGGTTGAATTGTTAGTGAGGGAAGTTACTCAATCTACTGGTACCGATGATGCAAAAGTACGTGCCTCAAGAGTCCTTGAGGCCTTAGAGAAGATGTTAAGTGCACGTGCTCGCGAAGAAGCTGGCAAAAAATTCCAAGAGGTAAAACATTTAGCAGCGTTAAACCTGCTATGTTGTTGTGTTCCATTTAAATGATAAACTTACAAATGCACCTTCTGCATACATGCTGGCTATCAGACCATGAGCTGCTATATTTCTTCTTGGAGCCCTAGGCAAGGAAGACAATATCAAGTTCAGGGTTGCTGTAGGACATAGGTGGAACCAATAGTTACTTATTTTGTAGCTTCAGTGTTGTCATCGACTAAAAATTTGTTGGCTAGAAACACAATTACGTATTATGGTACTGAGGAAAGAACTGGGAAGGAATAATTCTCGCTTGATCTGTCAAAACTAGGATAATTACAAAATAAAATGATGATGCAGTAAATTATACGTAGGATTTTTGGTATCTCTTGTATAAATTGAACAGCCTCTTCTGATTTACAGGAGAATGTGGTAGTGCAGCAACAAGTGGAGGCCTTGATCAAGGACAACACAGTCCTCAAACGTGCAGTTGCTATCCAGCATGAGCGGCAGAAAGCATTCGAAGATGCTAACCAGCAGCTAGAACTCTTGAAACACCTGATTCCTCAGTACCAGGAAAAGCTCAGAACTCTGGAGGTGAGCCTTAAAACAATGGAGAGCTTCTACGTATCTATTGCCTTCAATGGTCTGTGTTGGCTTTATTTGATGTGTCATAAATAAAGAGTGAATGAGAAAATGCAGGTGAACAACTACGCGTTGAGAATGCAGCTGCAGCAAGTGGAACATGGTAACTCTATGCCAGGAAGATTCAATCCGGACGTCTTCTAAAGCTCTCCAGGAAACAAAGGACACTTGCAGGAGGAGGAGAAGGCGGCAATAAACATAAACGCAAGTAGAGAGATATGAAACTAGAAAACAAAAGTGCTGCTTTTGCATTGTATTACTGTGTAGTCTGGACAAACTCATCAGTTTCCTTTCCTTTATTTTATTTCTTTCTTTACCGCTGTTTGTCTGTGTGTTCCACAGGCGCATTAAATGGGAAATCAAGAGGGATGTGTTTTGGTATAGGGTTGTATAATTGAACATTGTTCTGAATATTAGTCGGAGACTAGTTGTGCTATCACCAATCCATGATTTCGATTTCCTGAAGTGATTTGTATATTGTTATTTTGAAATTACCTGTACGAAAGACCCAAACCGGATGGAGGAGAGATAAATTTTTTTTTACGAAAAAAAAAAAAAAGGAGATCCACGTGAGCGAGGTTCGCACCACAAATTCCGAATTTCGAGTTTTTTCACTCTCTCGCCCAGAGAAGTGGAGAATCATCTCAAGCTCAACAATGTCCGTTGCCAAGCTTCTCCGCTGAGCAGCTCCTTTCATCGACAGAGACCCATTTTTTCCTCTCTGATGGCCGCCCTCGCTTCTCCCTCCCTCATCCCCTCTTCTCTCTGCTTCGCCGCCGCCGATGGTCCCCGTTCCCTCTCCTGTATTAATTTCTCCGACGGCGGTACCAATCTCAGGTACCACAAGAGCTTCTTATCCGTTTCTTCGCCTTATCGACATCGATCTCGCCGTTCCCTCGTCGTATTCGCTGCTTCCGGAGACTACTACGCTACTCTCGGTGTGCCTAAATCTGCTAATAACAAGGAGATTAAAGCTGCGTATCGACGGCTCGCTCGTCAGGTATTACCTCGCTTATGACATTACTCTCTTTCTTACCTGATCATTCAAGTAATTATGCATACCGTTATCAACTATGCTAGCATTTTAATTTCAAGTCTCTAATGGTTTCCACATTGTGCAAACTAGGACGAGTCATCATGGATATGATATCATTTCATTTTACATCTTTTACTTTAATCTACTCAACATTATTGAGCTAAACTGATTTTATCAACTTTCTATGTAGTACCATCCCGATGTCAACAAGGAACCTGGAGCTACTGAAAAGTTCAAGGAAATCAGTGCTGCCTATGAGGTATGCACCAAAAGCTAAGGTCCCCAGTTCGATTCTCCTTCGTGGCTTCTTTTCCTGACCCTATGACTATATCTGGGCCATTTGGGTTTATTTTCCTTGTTTCTTGTTGTTAGCTTGCATCATCTTTCATGATTACATGGCCTTGTTTTAAAGATTTTCTGCTACAATAGAGTTGGAATACGTACACGTGAGTTCTCAGCTATTTCGCATTGTGGTTACTGAACTACAACACTGTCAGGTGCTATCAGATGAGCAAAAGAGAGCATTATACGATCAATATGGGGAAGCCGGAGTCAAGAGTACAGTAGGAGGAGCTTCTGGTACTTACACGGTAACACATTATCTATTTCTGTCTATGCTTAATCATGCGCATGACTGGCTAGCTTTGGCACAATTAGTGCGTTTCTTCTCTTCCTGATGGATTAGCATCTGCCATTAGCTCATGTGCTTGTGCCATACTTGTCCTTGACATTTATTTTCTCTTACATTTCCAACCAGACAAATCCCTTTGACCTTTTCGAGACATTCTTTGGTGCAAGTATGGGTGGATTTCCCGGAATGGACCAAGCTGATTTTGGGAGAACTCGCCGCAGTAGGGTTACCAAAGGTGAAGATTTACGGTGAGTTTTTTTTAGAAAACAATGCATTTATTGACCAACCGCCAAATGATTTCTTTTTTATTCTCTGGTTGCATAACAGTATTTCACTGTTTGCTGATAAGATACTCTTTAATGATTAACCTAAAAATATTGTTAGTGTCTCCTAACTTACCCTATGTCCTGAATTATTCTACTGGCATGGGCTTTACTGAGTAAGCAGAGGAGGGTTGTGTCTGTATGTCCATTCGCTTGCTTTTTCTTTTGGAGTTTTTTCCTTGCTCTTCATAACCTGCATAAGCTTCGACAAACACCAAAAGTGATTAAATTACATTTTTGCTTTTGTTGCGTTTTAGGTATGACATCACCTTAGAACTGTCAGAGGCTATTTTTGGATCTGAGAAAGAATTTGATCTTACGCATTTGGAGACATGCGAAGCTTGTGCTGGCACCGGGGCAAAAGCAGGATCCAAGATGAGAATATGCTCCACTTGTGGTGGGAGGGGTCAAGTTATGAGAACTGAGCAAACACCATTTGGCATGTTTTCACAGGTCCTTGCAGTTTATTTCTTTCCTTCCTGTTCGGTTTCTCTCTGTTGCAGTTATTCGAGCCTGATGTCAGAAATGGCATCTGGCTGGAGCATCAGAATTACTGTCAATATACAGTTCACTCAAAATAATCTGTTCGTTTCGTAGAAAGTGCAGAAGTGAGAGTTCACTAGGAATTTGGTTGAATCCAGTTTGTGGTTTTCATTGATTGTGAAAGTTTATTTTTGCTGGTAACAGTGTAACACTACCTTCCTTCTATAGCTGAACTTATTAATATTCTCCTATATGTGTGGTCTTTCATCTTAGGTTTCTATATGCCCTAACTGTGGTGGAGATGGTGAGGTAATTTCTGAAAATTGCCGGAAATGCTCCGGAGAAGGACGTGTGCGTGTTAAAAAAAGCATCAAAGTCAAAATTCCTCCGGGAGTTAGTGCAGGTAGCATCCTTAGAGTTGCCGGAGAAGGTGATTCTGGTCCCAGAGGGTATGTTGAGTTAAATACCGATTGATTACCAGTTAGAAAACCATTCTTTCTGTTATGGCATTCTTAATGGTTCTGATTTTTGGTAATTGGCTCTCTGCTTCCCTTAGTGGCCCTCCAGGAGATTTGTATGTATATCTTGATGTTGAAGATGTCCGGGGAATTCAAAGAGATGGCATAAACCTTTTATCTACACTTTCGATCAGTTACCTTGATGCGATACTGGGTGCGGTTGTTAAGGTGATTTTGTTCTTTGTATCAGAAATCCAAATAAGTACACTCTACTTACATACGCGTAGATATCCTTAGAATTGACCATTCATCTTATTATAAATCTAAAACATCTTTTAGGTGAAAACAGTTGAAGGAGATACTGAACTGCAGATACCTCCGGGTACACAACCTGGTGATGTGCTGGTCCTGGCAAAGAAAGGAGTACCAAAACTGAATAGACCGTCTATCCGCGGTGACCACATGTTTACAGTCAAAGTTTCTATACCAAATCAAATAAGGTATTACCATATAAACTTGTCTTGTGACTAAACCAAACAAAGGCTTGTGAGTCTGTCAATTCCTTCTTTCAATTGGTTTTCTGGATCATACGAACAGTGCTGGAGAACGGGAGTTGCTGGAGGAACTTGCATCACTGAAGGACACGTCCAGCAACCGGTCACGAACTCGTGCTAAGCCTCAGCAACCCAGTAGTAAGTTGTCAAATCTTTGGAAAATCTCTAATGCAGAGGACTCTGTGTTTAGATGCCAATGTTAATGGAACCTCTTGAATCTTCTATGTATCTGCATCGATGTGAGACTATTTGATACACATATACATTGATGGACCGCCTCATGTATATGCCACCTTTGGTGTTACACAGCTCTGAGCACTGCACCCAGTAGCTCAGAAAACAGGACAGAGGAAGTTAAGGAGGAAAATCAAGAACCAGAGCAAGAAAACGCCTTGTGGAAGAACATCAAAGATTTTGCAGGGTAATTGAATAAAAAAGATTGTGCCTGTGATTTCAATTCTGTTAAAATTATATAGTGAATTGTCCAGCTTTTGTTGAGTTCTTAAATCTGAAGCACATAATGTCTTCTTCTCAAACACAGTGATGCTACTTTTTATGTAGGTCTGTTGCAAATGGAGCTCTGAAATGGCTGAGAGATAACCTCTAGAGATTAATCTTCAACTAAATAGGACCTGCTTTAAAGATTTAATCCGCTGCATTCATGGGTACCAATGTGGTGATGTTCATTGTTTCATTAGTTAATCTTTGCGAAAAGAACACAAAAAAGAATTTTGTTTGCCTTTCAGTTTCAGTTTGATGCAAAGGTTGTGAGAAGAGGGCGGTTGTGCTCTACCCACCCCTACTCCTTATAATAGTACAGATACAAACCGGTTTTTCGAGTTGGTTTATGGTAAAAAGAAAAAAAAATAAAGGAGAAGTTGATCTTACTAAACCGCTCCACTTTATATGTTGATGGATGATGTGGATAAGGTCATGATCAAAGTTTCCTAATTTGATATAAATAAACTTGTGACATGATTTATCAGAAATAAGATACATCTCGAGGTATTCGCTCTCTCTCTATTTCGTTTAGACAGACCAATGAGAAGGGGATTAAAGATCCAGAGCAGAGCAGAAGACGCAATGAGATTTATTTATTAATGGGGCAGTCTCAGCACATCCTTTTTGAAACCCTTACCATTTGTAACAATTTTTAAAATCTCCGTATTTATCTTTCTTCCATCCACTAAAATCTAATTTTACATATTGATGATTCGGTAAAGCTAAAGCTAAGGTACTACGTAGTTAAATGTGACAGGTACTGACTAAAAGGGAAAACTAAGAAAAGTAGATCTACGAAAGATTGTATTTAAGAGGAGGACTGTGACTCTGTGAGGGAAGTCCAAATCGATAAGAAATACCGTTTTTGCCCTCTTTCATCGTATCGTTTATATAGAAAGTGATGAGAAAAGGCCGAAACAAAAAAAAAAGCTCAAAACCCTAGCCGTAGTAAGGTCCAAACACAGTTTGTTGCTCTCTCGAATTGTTTCTTAGGGTTTCGATCAAAAGAAAGAGCAGAGCCGAACTGAGCTCATCCCAAAGCCCATTAGCCTCTCGTCTCGTCGTCGTCGTCTCCCTCCTCTCTCTCTCTCTCTTTTTTTTTTTGATTTTTCAAAGTTTCTCTCTTTCGCCTCGATTCGCGCTTGTCGTTCCCGCCGCTGCAATCTGGGTGAAGGGTATCTTAACCTCTCTCTCTTAATTGCTCCATCTTAGTAGATCTAGCCTTGCAAGCTTCGCTTCTCACTCGTTTTACTGTGGTTTTCCAGTGGTTTAGGCTATTCCAGATCTCTATCGCCTGATTTCTCCACGATTTTGACTTTCTCCTCCTCCCGCGGTCTAATTCTGAGGTTGGTATTCGCAGATCTTCTCCCCTCAAGAGCCCTATTTTTTATATATATATATATTTTTATTTTTATCATAATTTCTCTCTAAATCTGCATCTATTATAAGATGATGATAACCCTCTGCTGTTTTACGTTCTTGGAGCTGCTAAATGTCTTTCCTTTTTTCGATCTTCTCTCTTGTTTAATTCTATTAGGCACTAGCTCTGTTTCTTCTTCAGTATTTATTCCTTTGTTCATTTGTTTCTTTGTGTTCGAGTTGTCTCCAGTGCTGATATGCTAGCTAGCAACTGACTCAGTATGTAACAACATATATTTTATATACTGATGATTCTCCTTTTCTTATCTCCTGCAGGACTTTTCTAGCAAGGGTATGGATAATAATTCTTTGATGCTGATTGATAACAATGGCTCTTTTGAGATTGATGACCAATCCCATATGGATGTCGATACCTCCAACAACCCTTCCATGGCTTTGTTCACCCCCACACGGCCCAATGACGATGGCCCTAATGCCGATACTGATGATGGCTTGATGCCTGAACCTGGCACACTACCCGCCAAGCGCAGGAGGAAGAAGTCTATGGTTTGGGAGCACTTCACCATTGAAACTTCTAGCCCTGGATCTACCAAAGCTTGCTGCAAGCACTGCAGGAAATCTTTTGCCTACATTACTGGCCAGAAGTTGGCAGGAACTAGCCACCTTAAGCGTCACATTCAATTGGGTATATGTCCAATGAGCCGAGACAGCAGTCAGCTCGCACAAATCGTTGAATCCAAAGATCCTAGCACTGGTCCTCCCAAAAAACGCCAGAGGTCTTCTGCTACACATATGAACTTCCCTTTAGATCAAGATCGTTGCTACAATGAGATGGCAAAGATGATTATCATGCATGAATATCCCCTTCACATGGTCGAGCATTCTGGATTTACTGGTTTCGTGCAGGCCCTTCGTCCCCAATTCAGTATGGCAAGCTTCAATACCATTCATGCTGATTGTGTCAATATGTACTTGTCCGAGAAGCAAAAACTTGCAAACTTCATCAGTGAGATTCCTGGGCGAGTTAACCTTACTGTAGATTTGTGGACATCAAATCAATCAGTGGGTTATGCATTTGTCACGGGACACTTCATTGATAGGGACTGGAATCTAACTCACAGGCTTCTAAATGTTGCTGTCATTCCTTCTCCCGATTCTGATTTTGCTTTAAATCAGCCTATTGCTGCTTGTTTATCCGACTGGAATCTGGAGAGAAGGCTTTCCAGTCTCACTGTTGGGCAATCAGTAGTAAATAAAACCTCTATTGAAAACCTCAGATGCTGTTTGTCTGCCAGGAACCAGCATGTATTGAATGGTCAGTTGTTGTTGGGTAGTTGCTATGCTCGCCTCCTAAGCAGTATGGCACAAGATCTGCTTGGAGCTGAGGATCTTGAAACACCCATAAAAAAAGTCCGTAATAGCGTGAAGTATGTGAAAACCAAAGACAGTTGCGGAGAGAGGTTTGATGAACTGAAGAGACAACTTCAAACCCCTTCTACAAAAGATCTCCTCATTGACAACCAAACAAAATGGGACACAAGTTACAACATGTTATTGGCTGCCTGTGAACACAAAGAAGTGTTTTCTTGTCTGGGAAACTGCGATCTTGATTATAAATTGTCAACATCTCCTGAAGAATGGAGAAAGATTGAGACTCTTTGCTCGTGCTTGAAGATTCTTTTTGACGCGGCCAATGTTTTGACTGGCTCAACTCGATTGACAGCAAACGATTTGTACCATGAAATGACAAAGCTTCAGCTAGAGCTAAGCCACACAGCCATGAGTGAAGATCCAGACGTTAGAGACCTGGTGAACCCACTGAAAGAGAAGTTTGACGAGTACTGGAGAGAATGTTTTCTGCTTCTGGCAGTTGCTGTGGTGATGGATCCGCGCTTCAAAATGAAGCTTATTGAGTTTAGTTTCTCTAAGGCTTATGGGGAAGATGCAGATAAATGGATCAGGAGTGTTGATGATGCTGTACATGAGCTGTACCTGGACTATGCTGAACAGAGTCACTCCCTGCTGGATGCTTATGTAGGCCACGGGAATGATGGCTTTTCTGAAACAGATATGTCCCAAGTTCACTTCCATCATGAAATGCCTCATGAATACCACCACTCAAACGGCCTTTCACATAATCAAGTATATGAACAGCCTGAAGATGGCAATCAGCTGAATGAAAAACCAAGAGACCATGTTTTAGACGGTCATGAGTCTCAAGATGCTGCTCAGACTCAGGTTAACCAATTGACAGCTGAGTCCTCACCCCATGCCCAAGAAGAGAAAATTGCAGAGCCTCTTCTCCAGGAAGATCAGTCAGCTGGGATGGGACAACAGGAGGATCAGCCTATGGAAGGATTATCTGGAGAAGGTCAGCAAATGGGGACAGTGTCGGTGGGAGGCAATACCACACAGGGAGAAGAAGAAGGCCATTTGGGAGATGGAGGTACACTGGATAACCATATCGTGGAAGCGTTATCGGCAGAGAGCAAACCGATGGAGGGACTGACACAAGATTCTCTTCTGACAGAAGAAAATCTGCAATCCAATGGGGAGCCAACTCCGGCCCAGGAGAGCCAGCTAACAGATGAGGCATCCCATGAGAGCCTAGCAATGGAGGAAACACATCATGCGACCCAGTCAGCTGAGGAGATGGCCCAAGAGACCCAGCTTGTTGAGGAATTTCCGTGTGAGAGCCAGCCTTCTGAGGACATACCCCCACAGAGTCACCCAGTGGAAGAAATACCACAGCAGAGTCAGCCGGAGGAGGATACAGATATGACTCAAGACAGCCAGCCGGGGGAAGGAAATGTGCCGGAGACACAGCCAGTGGAGGAAATCGTCGAAGACACTCAGCCTGTTGAAGAAATGGTGCAGGAAGAAACATCGCAGGTGAGCCACACAGTGGAGGACATACCACCTGAGAATCATCCCATCGAAGAAATGCCGCTGGAAATCCAGCAAGTGGGCGATAAGGATATAACTCATGACATGCAGCCAATGGAGGAAATGCTCGAGGACACTCAACCAGTTAAGGAAATTGCTCAGGAGGCCCAACAGGTGGAGAAGCATGATGACATTCAGTCTGTTGAGGAAGAAGGACATGAGATAGAGCCGGTGGAGGAATTGCTCGAGGACACTCAACTAGTTGATGAAGTGGCTCAGGAGGAACAATTGGTGGTGGAAAAGCATAATGATATTCAGCCAGTTGAGGATGCAGGACATGGGACACAGGCAGTCGAGGGAATACTAGAGGACACTCAGCCAGTTGAGGAAGTGGCTCAGGAAGTACAGCCAGTGGAGCAAATTCCTGAACACAGCCAAAACCTACAAATTTGCCAAGAGTATTCTCGAGAAGGCGAGGAAGCTCTACAACAAGAGCAGCAATCAGATGAAGGTATGGCCTCAGAACAACATCCTGAATCACATGCAATGCCACAGGAAGAAGAGGCACACCATGATTCTCAATCACATTCAATGCCACAGGAAGAAGCCACATTTACAATCTCTCAAGAAGGTCACCACGTTGACGTCCTTCTCCAGGAAGGCCACCACCTTGAAGCATCTTCGCAGGAGTTTCCCCTCATCACCATTGGAGATGGGTTCTCAGACTTTGAGCTTTACATCTCCGAGGTAGGTAGTCACCAACAGATGAAATCAGAGCTCGACCAATACCTGGAGGAATCCCTGATACCGCGCTCACAGGACTTTGAGGTTCTAGGCTGGTGGAGCCTGAACCGAACCAAATACCCTACCCTCTCCAAAATGGCGGCTGACGTTTTGTCCCTACCCTTTTGCACCGTCTCTCCAGATTCTGTGTTTGACACGGAGGTAAAAAAGATGGATAATTACAGGAGCTCCCTTCGACATGTGACCTTGGAAGCTCTCTTCTGCGCCAAGGACTGGTTCAAGCACGGCTCCTCCAGTTCCACCACAGAAAACAATCTGAAGAGGCAGTCTTGAGGTTTCCTCATTCCTTGTTCTTAGATTTAGTTTTAGCTTTACTATATCTCGCTTTGGTCACTTTAGGCTAATCTGGATCTTTTAGCCTTGTTCTTATGCTTTTTTTTTGGACCATGTCTCTTTCGGGGTTGTTTATGTATGTTTATGTTTTGATGTTATAATTTGGCATCGTATAAATTATTTTACTTTGCCTCTCAATCATATATTTTTGGCTTGTTTTTTCTTATTCTGACTTCGTTTCCAGAAACTGGAATCTCTTTACGTCTCTGTTCAGTTTTGTTCAAGCAACATGATTTACTTGGACCTTCATTTCTTAGGGTTTATGACCATTTAACCACAAATATAGATGTGAGCTCCCTTAAAATAAGCCCAAAAGGCCCAAACATACTGTATATAATTTACTCAAAGCAACCCAAAAAATAAGCCCAAAAAGCCCAAGCATATATAATTTAGTCAAAGCCTGTTACTTTTTCCTTAAAACGTAAAAATGACCCTCACGCGCCCAGTTTTTTAATTTTACCAAAAACGGCGATTTCCGAAGGTTTTAGTCCACGGATTTTGGAGAGGTGGCGTCGACGCGCTCATTCTGAGAGTGGGTAAGAAACTTGAAATTCGCAGTTCGACAGCCAATCGCGTCACGTTTGGGCTGGCTTTTATAAAGCCCATTGGGCCACAATTAGTTTTTATTTAATTACAGGCCATAAAAAGCCCAAAAAGCCCAAGCATATATAATTTATTCAAAGCCTGTTGCTTTTTCGTCAAACGTAAAAATGACCTCACGCGCCCAGTTTTTTTATTTTACCAAAAACGGCGATTTCCGAAGGTTTTAAGTCCACGGATTTTGGAGCGGTGGCGTCGACGCGCTTATTCTGAGAGTGGGTAAAAAACTTCGACAGCCAATCGCGTCACGTTTGGGCTGGCTTTTATACAGCCCATTGGGCCACAATTTGATATATGCTTCCCAGGCAACTCTGCAATGCTCTTTCGATCTAATTCCTTGTTCAACAACTTGCATCGCTCGAGAAAACATGAATGTGCTTGAAAATGGCGTGAATCAGATCCTAATTCCATAAAAATCGAATGTGAGAAATCGTCGAATGTAACAGACAATAAAACGGCAAAGGGGAAACGAAAACGCGATTAAAGATTACTGAATCGAAGGTATTATTCACGTCCATGGAGTTTTGCATATGTAATGTAGCTTCCTGATTCTAAAAACCCAAGAGAAATTATTTTGTAAAAGGAAAATCAATATTTATTACATACGAAATCAATAAATCCGATTCTACAATTGAACAATTGAAAAAATCACAATCTGTATACTTTGAGATGTTGATACAACGTAGGCAGCGATTTACAGTGAGGCGGCGACAACGAGCTCCGGTGGAGGATTGGAAGAAAACTGGAATTTAGAAGACGAAGAGAAGGAAAAAGAAACTACTTGGTTAAAATTTTCAGACGCGCCTCACGTAGCTCGTTTTCGCAATTTATTTAAAATTTTGCCATTTTCGTGGTCTATAACCCAGCCAAATCGGTGAAACGCGCGCAACGCGCTCTATATGCGCGTGGTGTTATCTTTTGCCTTCCCTCGTCTTTTTTCAACTTTAACGACATCGTTTTAGTAAATTATAATATATATTGTAGAATATAATCAGGCCTGGCCCATATAGTACTAACTCATTCATATGAATGATATCATAAATATATAAGCCCAATAAAATACAAAATTTATAGACCGAAATTTCATTTGGCCCATAATCCGACCAGAGATTTGCTGATTCGATTGATTACGTCAAGTTCAAAAGAGGAATCACAAGATTTGCTCAAACTCTAATTACTGGATCAATATGGTTATAGATTCTAATCAGCTTGAACAAAGACAGTGGTTAGTATCTAAGAAGGCTTCTCTGTCACAAATTGAACACTATTGGCACATTCTTTAAACGCTTCCCAGGCAACTCTGCAATGCTCTTTCGATCTCATTCCTTGTTCAACAACTTGAATCGCTCTTCTGTGCAAATGCTCATACCATTGATCCGGATTCATTATGTCCACACGACCTGACCCAAATTCCGCCACATAGAGACGTTTCACGTCCTTCCGCCACCGTTGCAGTATATACTGTGGCGGGAGTTCCTGCAACCCGTTGTGGCTGAGTAGGAGGAGGACGTGTCTGCATTGGTACCCATTGAAGCTGAAACCACCACAGACACAGAAGCAACGTACTTGTGCTTCTGCATTTGTCTCGTAGATGACCTCAAAGTCTCTCACTTTCTCTCCCTCCCGCTCTTTCACCACGTACGAGGAGGCCGAGCCGTTAGAGTGGACTTGCGTTATTCCAAAACATGAAGACATTGCCGAGACCTGGTCTTGGAACCTTCTAAATATCTCCACTGTGAAGACCTTTGCCATCTGAGTCTCGTAGGGGTGCGTTGTCTTGAGCTCAGGGATAAACTTTGAGGACTCTGAATCGCACAAGGCTTGTCTTGTGTACTTTTTATCCAGAAAAGATTCGAACCCTTCAAGGAGTTCTCTCAGGGATGTGTGCTCATGAACGTAGCCACTGAAGATGGATGGGGCTGCCACATTTCCCAATCGAAAAGTCAGCGCCCCAGCCAAAAATGTATCCTTGAGGTAAACTGGAGCCCACTGTTCTCGATCTTGAAACATATGCCGGATGGTCTCGTGATTTGTCAATCCAAACCGAGTGATCATCTCTTCCCAAGCTGTTTCAAATTCTTCGACCTTGAGACAACCGTAGACCACTCTGTTCAGTGCCATACGGAACAATTCAGAATCTTGTAGTTCGACAATGCTCTGAAAGATGTTGTGCAAGACGTGGGTCAAGCTAAGACGATGATGAGCCCTTGGGAAAACTTCAGAGACTGCAGTCCGGATTGCCTTGCACTGTTCTGTGATAAAGGTCTGCGGGGGACGGCCTAACATGCACGTTAACCAGGCTCTGAAGAGCCAGATGTAGGTCTCAAAGCTCTGGTCAGCAACCAAAGCAGAGCCGAGTAAGATGGAATCTCCATGGTGGTCAATTCCAACGAAGGCCACGAGGGGAAGGTCGTAGGTGTTTGATAAACATGTGGTGTCGAACAAGACAACATCGCCAAAGTGAGAGTATGCAGCCCTAGCTCGAGGGTCAATCCAGAAGACATTCCTGAGAGTGCCGTCATCGCTAAGATCCATGAGGTAAAGAAAGTTGGGGCTGGTAAGCTGAATCTGGAAGAAGAAATCTTGCAAGAGCCTAAAAGATCCCGGGAGGTCCAAACGGCTAGAGGAGTGGAAACGATCATGACTCGTCTCCCCATGAACCGGTGGTAGGCTTCGATACAATTTGATAGTGCGGACTTGGACATGGAGAGGTGGTTGAGGTTTAATGTTGGGAGCAGAAGAAGAAGAGGAGGAGGACTTCTTGTGAGACTTAGAATTGTGGGCTCTGTGAGGATCGAAGGAGTGGTTGTGGTCGAGTATGACTTGATCAAGTATCCATCTATCAAAAGCAATCAATCTGAGGCGTATCATAGCCTGGCAACCAGTTCTGGTCTCCTTCCTACGGGTGTGAGCTTCTTTAACCAACTTGAAACCTTGGCAGTTGCAGCACAAGACAGCACCGCGTTTCTCTTTGCTGTTACGCTTAGTCCAGGAGGATTTGACACGGATAGCAAATCCGAGTTCCCGAGCGTAGGAGTTGTAGTAACTGTAAGCATCATCGTAGGACTCGAATTCCATTCCAGTAGCAGGAGGAGGCATGAGACGCTTTTCATCACTGTTACTGTTGGTTGCAATCTGAAGCAATCCATCACAATCGTCTTCAAGGTCAATATCGAGGAGATCAGGGTTGTCGTCGATTGGAAGGTCTTCTTCGACAACCAGCTGCTCGCTGCTCTGAGACCCCTCTTCCATCTACAAATTACCAATTTCAGAATCGGGAACCCAAATTGATGAAACAAACAAAAAAAAAAAAAGTGACCAACCGTGATGCAGAGATTAGGGTTGCGGTTGGGCGAGAGAGACTGATCGGACGGTGAGTAGACGACGCTATTACCGATCATCCTCCTTCCTTTTTTCGAATCGATTTTAGGGTCAAACTCAGAAATTAATTCTTCTACGGGCTTCACTTATTTGTATTCCATCTTCGCTCACCTTTTTCCTCTTGACTTTTGGTCGCATCAAAATAATAAGCAGATACATACATACTATTTGATATTTTATTACTCTTAATTGATTTTGATAACAATCAATACTCTATTTATTGTCTAAGACGAATAAAACACGTGAAAGAAAATTGAACTAAAATAATATCACCAAAAAAATAGGACACAAAACCTTGATAAAGTTAAAAGACCAAAACATAACACATATCAACAACATTACAAATATTATCACTTAAAAATAAAAAAGAAAGGATGAACCCTGCCAAAGGACAAAAGAATAAATTACAGATGAAACAAGCCCATAGCTCTAGCTCAAGCTCTCACAGAAACTCTTTATAATTGCACACAACCTCCTGAAAACAAAACAAGTCCAGATCAATTGGAATCACCACTCAACTCTTTGATATGTGCTTATTTTATCATTTTCTTGTTTCTTATGCTTTTCTTTCCCTCTCCACATTAAAACCACTACTTTTAACTATACTTTCAATATGTCGTGGCAACTTATTATTGCGTACCTTATAAAATAGGCAACAATAGCAGCCCAAACTGCTCCGTAAAGCAGCTTGAAGAAGCACCAGGGGCCTGCAACAAAGGAGATTCTCTCTCACCTCCTTTCTCCCACTTATTCAAACAAGAGGACCTTCCTTTGCACTCTTCTTTACAATTGCACTCACTTGCTAAACCTCATCTCCGAGTATCTGCATCCCTCGTCAACATATGCATGTTAGTTTGCGAATGCATATATATATATATATATGGATGAACATTTCTTTTTCACAATATATGCTACCCAACTACTCCTGTAATATTTTCTCCATCCTAATTCCAGGTGGTTCCATGTCAAAAGTAAGATCAATTGAAAAACAATTTATATGAGAGATAGCTTCAAAACTCACCTACGAGGCTGCTTGTTTGGGTTGCCATTCGATCGTTGTGAATTCCCATTGTTTGTAACCTCTACATCAATAAACCCCAAACAATCAATCTCCAAGCAATTATTACTCTTTCATTTAGTCAAAAATTGTAACAGTTCGAATTTCTAATTCCCCAAAAACACAACAAAATCTTTTCAATCCATGATAACGACCCCGTTTGATTGGCAAGAGTTATTACTTCGATATCAAGCACATCAGATAAACCAATCTTCCATATTTCCTCATATAATCATCTACAGTAGCTTCCCTCTACTAAACAAGATACCGCAAACATCTGATGTCAAAGCACTGGTCTCAGCCGAAAATGGCAAGGAAACAACATACCAGGTCTCTCCATGGGCTCTTCATCATTAGGAGAACTGTTCTCTTGGCTGCCATAAAATATGGTATTTGGGTAAGTTAGAACTCATCATCATTGTAGATTGACATGGTTTCAGGAGTGCCCAACCAAGAAAGTGAATCTGGTTAATGAATGCTACATGTTCCTGGGTGTACATAGTGGAGACGCTACTAATCAAAACACTTCAGACATGTAAATACACCGGGTAACAAGCATTTTCCAGTGGGAAAAGAATAAGGGGAATCACATACGGTTGCTTTAGTTCTATATTCCCATACTACTGTTCCTCCAGGGTAAATCTAAGAGACTACACATAAGTATATGGAAGTGACAGGTTGATTGACAATACTGAGAAAATGAAGAAAACTATTTTGTAAACCTGGAGGATCCCACAGAGGAAGGTAACCCCGGTTTGTGTGCTTGATAAGAACCATCAATGGCAGCAAAAGGTGGACAATGCGAACCTCCTAATGCTCCGGGGCCAGTCAAAATTGGCAGCCTGTCAATAGTATAAGCAAATAATAGCAGTAATCAGGAACTACTATAAATAGGAAGCTAGGAAATCAAACGATCAACAAACAGCGGACAAGTGAAAGCAATAATTCTGGGTCTGTTTTGGCCAGTAAAAGACTACTCAGATGTAATTCCTCTCATATCAGAAAAGCATACAGCAAGTCAACTAAGATAGAACGCACCGAATATACAACTTCCAAAACAAGTAAGCTGTGGAAACTCAAAACTAACATTCATATATATGGTACAGCAAAATGGAAGGACTGCAGTGCATACCATGTCATCTCAGGATTTCCGGCACCATGTTCTGGTTGGACATATCCTGGAAGAGCCATTCCAAAGGTCGGAACCCCACCGTGCTGACCACCGAATTGCATAACTGAACATGAAAATGAACAAGACAGCATATGAACATAAAAGTTTAAACTAGTCAGGCATGGATATTAGCACCAGTACATAAAATAGGCGCTGGTCTCAAGCAGCCCTAGACATGGCAACCAGGCCAGCATCATTAGCTTTCTATGTCACTAGCATGCATGAATTGATTCCGAAAGATGTCTTTCAACCATTTGTAAAATGAACAGTGATATCCAAGAACAACTTACCAGGCAGAAATGCAGGGAAATTTGGATTGCCATGACCAGCTGCCAGGCTCCCGGCAGGCCCCATGAACTGTGTCCCTCCATACATAAAAGATCCTCTTCCACTAGGCTGGAGTGACCCTTTTCCTTTGGCAATCAAAGCACCTGCTTCTGCAGCTGACTCTATTTCACCAGAAATATACTGGTTTTCGGATGAGCCAGTTTTCGGTGGAGAAGAAGGCAGCAACCTGATAACAGCTGAATGTTGATCAAAATCCTGACCAGGAGGTTGAGTACAGCTTTGTTCAGTGCCTTTTGGCATTCCCCCAATGTGCATCGGCGAAGAAACTTTGTCACCTTGAATAGGAGATTGCTGGTAAAGCATTTGCCCAGGAGGAGGTGCACCTCTACCATGACTTGTAGTCTGAGAAGGTTGAGTAGTGCGTACCCACGAAGAGCTGGATTTTGTATTCCCAAACTTCTTTCCAGATGGCGTAGGGTTTTGATTAATGTGCAGTCTACCAATGCCAGCTTGTAAATCCTTTCGTGCCAAGTTATTGGAGGATCCTGAAGGATAAAATGGAGGAGAAGCTGAATTTAAACTTGAAGCTAATACATTCTTTTTGGCTTGGATGGCTTCAGTCTGTAAGCTAGCTGTTTCTGTTGGTGGACGCCCTGAATTGGCACGTGACACTTTCACAAAAGAATTTTGGGACCTAAAGATTCAGTAGACGAGACAATATAATTAGAGAAAAAGCCTCCGTGTTGACTAGAAAGGAAACAAAAAAGTAAGGGCTCACTGTTTGGTTTGCACAGAAGGTGCTTGATTGCCATTTCTCAATGCAACCTCATATCTTCTGGGCCCTCTCCCTCTCGTGACAGCCTTAGGAAACTGATTTTGGTGTCCATTGCCAGTAAATGCTTTAGAATTTGTCCCTCGAGAATATCCACGATCCTGACCCCTACCCTGACCTCGACCTCTGACTCGGCCTCTCGGTGTCCTCCTCTATGTTCACAAAGTTTTATCAATCAGCTTTATATTAAAAAGAAAAACAAAAGAGGTGGCAAATGTATAAACGTCGCAAGAGGAAACATGTCAAAACTACATATATATAAGTAGAGGGAAAAATAGAGAGAGAGGAACAAAGATAAGTACATCATATTGTTTTTCCTGTAAATTCATTTCCTCGTATTTGTCGTGTCCCCACTTTCTTTCATCTCTGGATTGCCAGAGCCTCCTACCACCACGCATTCTCCTACACAAACAAAACCAAAACCTACATCAATTGGCATTACCATGTAACTTGTGCGCACAGAAACTAAACAGAAGGTCGAACAAAAGAGCCTGGTGGTAAAGATAGTAGTGCATGTCTTCTTCTAGTGACATCTCGGCTTGATTCATGCATTAGGATTCACAATTAGAATTAAACATAATATTATCAAACCATCAGCGGTTGTTTCAATCTATTAGAACTACATTGTAAAATTGCATGACAGAAAGTCGTTTGCTAAACTTCACCAATCAATATAGTCTCCTTCCATAGGTACATTTGCATGATAGTTTTGTTAGTAACTACATTGGACAAAACCCTACCTCGTAGAGTAGATAAACCTTGGAGCATAGTTTCATCTGATAGCTAATCAAAATGAGTGAAGAACACAGTTTACCTATTTGAGCCGGCATCCATCTCCTGAAATCTGTCATCATGCATATAAAAGGCTCCAGCAGTTGGCACTGCAAAAGGTTCCTTCTTCTTTGGTTCCTCTTCATCAACAAGATCAGTGGCGGAGTCCTTGTCCGGATATTCTCCGTTGGTGCCAATGCCATCAGCTTCCACTCCCCTAGGCTTGCCGGCCACAATTGTATTGTCATTATCCGCAATGTATTCGACATCGTCATCAACTTCACCAAAATCACCCTCATCCTCGTCATCATAACTATCACCCTCTATGTGCAATCCTTGCTCGCCGTCATTATCAGAGTCCACAATACCACTCTGTTCATCGGATAGATCGGAATCAGTATGATATCTGACGCGGTTCTCACCGTCGTCCTCATCATCGCTAGCTTCTCTCCTCCGTGTAGCCAAGGAGCGGTTCAATTCCTCGGGATCACTCTCATACTCCGGCTCTTCAACGGCATCTGAGGCCATAGAACTCACAAGAGACCTGAATCAGAGAGCAAACCAAAACCCTAGAGGAAGAAATTGAATAGAGCAATCAGTGAAAAAGCGATACATACAAAACCGGAAACGAAATTAGGGAAGGTGAAGGATATGTTGAAAAAAGAGGAGCCCTAAGAATCGAGAGAGACGATACCAGGTACAGATATCAAAAAGCCAGAGAATCAATCAATCAGGGTTTCATGAGATCCGGAGAGAGAGAGAGAGAGCCCTTTTTGTGTTGGTTACCTATAGACTCCTTCCTTCGTTCCTGCCGCTGGTTGGGTCTTCCTGTATAGAATGGACCAGCGCAGGCTTTAACTTGCTAGTATTATGACCCGATGCATTATTCCCTATTCTTTTGATTTTTCGGAATGAATATTTATAGATTTCCAATTGGTTTATAAGCGTAACTAATGGGCTCGTTGCAAATAGAAGCAACAAGAATATTTGATAAAAATATTTACAAGACAGTAGAAACTATGCCTAGACATGTTTTGCACGGATGTAATGTATTGCTTGGAGAAATGTTTCGAGATGACCTGATAAGATTTCAATCCAAAGTCAAAAACATATCGTCGGATATTTCAATTGGAAAATATATATTCTACAGGTGAAATCTCGCAGTTAAGGCTATAAGAGTCCCAAAACCCATATTACCATGTTTTATATATTTTTTTCAATTATCTGTTTTGAAAGCACAAACCGGAAGCAAGATAATAGATCAGTTTTTTTTAACAACGGTAACTAATCTCTCTCTCTCTGTTGAATGTATCAAGTTTCAAAGCCAAGAATATATGTATGTCTTCGCCAACCCTACTCCTGTGGCGGTGTTAGAACTGTACAACAAACAAAGTCTTTTATCAGTCCACAGATTGATAAAAAGTAAATGGAGCTGCGAAGCACTGATGAGAGACATTCAAGATCATAGATAAGATGATCAGTAAAAAGAAAATGGGAGACAGACAGATGAGACACGATGGACAGATGCAAACAGAAGCCCTCTGATATATGTCATGTGTGCAGATGCAAGGGAACTAAACGACCTAAGAATAGACTTAGTAAGACGCTTTGGTGCAGCAGCATCTTAGAATCAATTAATAAACCACAAATGCTATAATAAGGCTGACAGGGTTCCTTCACTAATCTTACCCCACTGTTCTTCAGACTCGTTCCCATTAACTAGCACAGCCCCATCCGTAGAGTCAGCATCCACCACAACAGCCTCTTCTTCCACATTCTGTTGCCTTCCATCACTACTCTCATCCTGATGATCCTCCTCCTCTTCATCTCCTCCCTCTTCCCCTACCTGTTCACAAAAAGGCAGTCCAAAACATATGAAGCGGCAACTGTAAAACCTAATGATCCTACCATTGTCAATTATGGCCAAGAAACCTCGAAATTTAGCAATTGGATTGGGCATCAGGGGTAAAAGAAAATCCCCTTTAATGGCATGTTATGTAAATTATGCATACCTCGTTGAGAACATCCCCTTGCTCGAGTCCCCCCTCTTCCTCTATCTGCATAATTCTAAAAGCTTCCACCAAAGTTGTACGATCTCTATCTGCGTGACTACAATAATGCCCAGCAGGAGGATGGACGCCCCTGCAAGATGATAAGTCAACATTGGAGTTTTGGTGTTATGTTTGTAAGGGGTATAAATTCAAAATATAAGTAAAACTCTAAATAATTAAGTGCCAAAAATTAAAAGATTTTCCACTGTTTATAAGAACAAGCTAGTGACGTCCGCAACGACGTCTGGAAGATACCTTGTCTCTGCAGCTCTATTTTCAAGGGACAGGGCGACTTGCCAGTCCTCAAAGAGATTGGGATACTCTTCAGGATCAGCCAGAGATTCAGCAGCCTTTGGACTTATCTATATCCAGATTGACAGAGGATCAAGAAAAAACTGTGGGTATCTTAACAGGCAAGGTTTGAAATTCAGTCAGAAGGTGCATCGGAAGTGTCTACCACTAACCTTGGTCAAATCATTTCTCCACAATGCCACTATTTCGGAGACCTTGCTCGGAAGGTACGATCGTGCCATCAGAGCGGCTTCAGGTATCCGATTACTGTAACCAGATAAATAATTATAGATGTACCAAATTGCAGGAATACACATGTTCCCAATAAAGAACAGTAACAATCCCAATGTAGAAGACAGTAACAGTGTACCTTTCCACCAACAGATGCAGGCAGTCTTCTACTTGACCCAACATGAACAAGCAAAGAAAAGTGACATTGTTCTTTCCTTGCTCTTTAGCAAGTGCTGCCAGCTTCATCAATCCGTCTGCATCTCCCAATGAAGAATAAAGCAGCAACAGACCACTCAAATCCATAGCATGCCTCATGCATTCCTCAGCCATATCCAGCTAAGTAATCCAAGCATGGGAAGGAAAATGAAAAAATAATACATATTAGCTTCTAACCTTTGTAAGAATCCTAAAACACTAATTGCAGCGAAGAAATAGCCACCTTCCCACTGGACATAGCTAATTCTCCAAGTTGCTTCCATTTAGACTCATTTTGTGCCTCTACAGCGATATCCTGTCAAATTATAATAATTGAGTAACATATAGGTAAGTCATGGAAATAAAGCTTCTCACATGGTAAAAACTACAGATAAACCTTTGCGACTGCCAATCTACCGAGCTGTATGGCCAACTCAAATCTGTAATCAGGGTCAGTAGCTACTTCTAGAGCATCTTCTATCATACCACGTGATTCCAAAAAGTGTGCCACGCTGACAACAGGAGCAGGTTTTGAAGTTAAGATTCAGAAAAATAGGTATGCGTGAATTTAGGAAAACAATTTTAGCCATAATGTGACCTTGGGTGAATTCACTAACATCATCATCCAGCTAAAACCATAATGTGGGAGAAAATACACTCTCATACCTATTATGATGCTCCTTAGGAATTGAAGGTAAGACTTCATTAGCCTGTTCCAGATCTCCACGCATCACAAGAGTCTTGTACTCAATCAAACTTAAAAGTAAAGTGTAACCAATAACGCTGTAAACAATAAAGAGGACACAGATGTCAGAAAGTAACAAAACATTGTTAGCAATAATAACAGTAGAACATCTGCTTACTTGAACTCTTTGTCAATCAAATAAACCCGGCTTTGATTAGCGAGATAACCCAACAAGTACATAGGACGGTCCAGATGATACATTGTCGTTACCTGTAATATGAGAGGAGTATTGAATCTCATTTGCAATAACAACAAAAAAAGAAAACCTTTCTTCCCAAAAACCTAGAAATGAGCCTACCTCACCACCAACACAGTAGTTAAGCCTCCAAGACGAATTGGTATAGATAAAACAATCCCCAACCCATAAGCCAGTCCGAACACGTTCATTGGTTTCATTGAGAAGCTCAAATGCGTCCTCAATGCCTTCCTCATCAATTTGTTTACCGCCATCAAAGTAAGAGGAAACAATGTCGCGCTACAGAAGAACAGTAAAAAAAAACAGCTTAAAACCATTTATCGAACAGCAACAGTACAAGGAAATAAACTAAGGAAACTATATTAGAGTTCTGGTTCACTACCAAGGTTTAAAATAAAAAATAAAAAAATCCTCACATTGAACTTAAGGATGTAGAATGATGAATCACTGGCAATTGCAACGAGATCACCACTGTCTGCCCAATAAAGATTCTGAGACATTCAATAAACAAAACGTTAGACTAAGAGATTGTATTGCAAAAAGAGAGCAGTATCTTTCTGTTTTTGCGTTTAAAGTCCAGATAAGGAACTCTTTTGATTTCTCCAATAAAAATATCTTGAAACCATAACCTATAAACCATTATCCTGCAGAAACTAGTAGAGCTACTTTTGGTATATAGGCACTTACTTTGACAGCAACATCTATTCGCCTAATCAACCTACATTCCGCCCAATCATAGAAGCAGATAAAATCACTTGAGCACATTGCCAATAACGTCCCACCAAAAATGTGCTCGGCTGTGAAAGTAGGTCTCACTGTCTTCTTTTCCTGCATATTATTAAGGCTATCAGTACAGGTTAGTGTAATTCAAATAAGAATCAGACACAAGAAGCAAAAGCTTCAAAGTTAATCAGTAGGAAAAGGAACGTGCCAAAAGGAATTACAAACCTGGAAATTCTTGCTGAAGATCTTGATCTTTGTCGAGCTTTCCCTGACAGCATGCTCCCCATCAGATGACCAAACAAATTCCAGCGCAGAGCCAAATGACCTATTTCGCCACGCCAAGGCAGTGTAGATGATATACTCACCATCTCCACACACAACCACAAACCTACCATTGGGGTTGTGCTTCAAGCTCTGAAAAAAAAAAAAAAGTTAAATAACAAAAACATAAACATAAATGACAGTGGGGTAGTCACGAAACTAATAAATGATTAAGGTCGTAATTCTTACTAAAACCAGTAATCTATCAAACTGCCCAAGAAACAAATAACTAGAAGCAGCAATTAATGAAAAATGGTGGCTCTACATATCCACTAAATCTTCAACAAATGTAGAAATGACAAGCCGGAGAAATGAAACCATACTTCCTCATTATTTAAAGGGAGTGGCAATTCATACAATCAGAAGGATGCCACTTACTTGAGGATAAAGATCGCAGGTCCCTAGCTCTTTAACAGCCAAAGGCAGTCTCTCGCCATCAGTGACCTAAGTAGGTTCAGAATCAAATAATAAACATTGCCAAACATGAGCTTATTTTCAAAGAAAAAAGCAACATGTAAAAGTGTTCATCATGTAAACCCCAAACCTCATCTGCGCCCACGCTCTTGATGTTTACAGTATGTATCTCATTGTGCTTAGCCCAAATAACTTTTCCGCTATTATCCATACTAGCCACTGGTATTTCACGGCCAAGTTTCACCATTATGGATCCTTCATCATAACCAATTACAACCCTGGAAAAAGATAAGGTACTGCATCTCGTAAATGATGTATAAAACATAAATTATCACAAAGAAATAATTATGTGAAGATAAATATAATACCTTTAGTAGGAAACAGATATTGCCATAGTAAAAGTTGAGAAACTTACCGGCGTGAACCTTTAATGTGTCCAATAGCCCAAACTCTCTCAAGGCCATAGTTCAATGTATTCTCAAGCCTAGATGTCAAGTATTAAGTAAAACGTTGGAGGAAGATTTTTGAAAAATCAAAGGAAATTTGTATAGACCGAATGAATTGTAGCTCCAATACAGACATCATACAGTTACCTGTAAGTGGTGGCATGCCATATGCGAACAGTTCCATCCTCAGATCCTGTAATAATTATTGGTAGCTCTGGATGGAAAGATACTGCAGAAACATTGTGTGTATGACCATCAAGTGTCTGAACGCAACTCTTTGTTTGGTAATCCCACACCTGCTTCCAGAAGAAATTTATGAGCAATAGAAAACCTTGCACGAACCTATATACAAACAATACAAATGGAGATACATATGTAGCAGACAACTTGCAAAGAAGCAAGACAGCTCAGTACAGACCTTAGCAGTATGATCATCAGAACCAGTGATTAGGTATGGTTTATCCCCACCAGTAAAGTAGTCTACACAGTTAACGCCTTTCATATGTGCATCCAAAGTAAAATTTGGATCCGGAGAACCAAGATTCCATATCTAGGTAAGAAACGATTTATATACAGGAAAAATGATTAGCTTCTCATAATGGGAATGAACATGAAATGAATAAACAACATGTGTTCAAAAAAGTCCAAGACTAATCTTACTTTTATGGTACGGTCAAGGGATGCACTAGCAAAAGTATTGGTGTCTTTCGGATTGAAAGTCACTTGCATTACATAATGAGAATGCCCTTCGAAAATCTGAGTGCAAAGCCAACCCTTTTCCCAGTCCCAGAGCTTGATGAGCATATCATCAGACGATGATAACACATAGGGAAGGGTTGGATGAACAGCAACACACCTAATGTAATCAGCATGAGCCTCAAATACTTTGATCTTATCCATTGTGTTGTAGTTGTAGACACGTATAAACATGTCATCAGCTCCAGCTACAACCCACTGCTTCCGTGCAATGAACTTAGCTGACCGAACTGCACAACAATGACATAGATTCAACATAAGTAGGACCACAGAATGCTGTGGGCAAGCATAAGACGAACCAGAAACAAGGAGATGGTATATATCATACCCGGTAATTCAGTCACGTCGAAAGATTTAACCATTGTCTGCAAAGATATATGGTGATTTTGGGTTAAAAATAATAGAGAAGGAGCACAGAGTAAAGGATCAGGAAGACTTGCTATCTAGCAAGTAAGATAAAAGCAACAGATGATACTAACCTGTGTCTGATAATTCCATATGCACACAGTTCCGGAATACAAACTTGCCAGGATCCTGAACCAATACACGGAATAATGTTTCCTTAAGCAATGTAAAGAAAGAATGATGTAAAGCAATGAAGAATGCGCTTAAACTACCATGGCTCTGTTGGATGGAGATCTACAGATTTGACTCTTTCTGATCGTTGAGCAAATTTCCGCTGATAGAAACATATTAAGAGTGTCAATCCAAGAAATCCAATCCCCAGATTAAAAGAGGAGCATCACATAAGCCAAGGAGACTGCATTACCTTAATATCAAGTCTCAGAGGCTGTCAACAATTCAACGAAAGCATAAACTTAAGTTAGTGCCGAGAGGGAAAACAAAATAGCGAGAACCGATACACGGCATCGAACTGCAACATTATTAGAAACCATCCATAGTAGAAAAACGAATATAGAGATCTCAATAAGAGCATGTTCAACACCGCGTTCGATTTAGGAAATCAATGAATGAAAGAACACAAAAATTCATGAAATGAGGAACACTCTTTCGTGGACTAGCCGAGAAATAAGAAATTGAAAGAGATTCAGAGGGAGATCTAAGGAGAAATGAGAGTTCATATCACTGACCATCTTTGCAAGTCCAAACGAATGAAGATCGGCTTATCGTCGGAGAGAGAAGCACGGCCCCTGATAGCAGCGAGGATCAGAGATGTCGAAGAAGAAGAAGAAGAAGGGGCAGTGGTGGTGATCCCACTTTTCCAGTGCGCGTTGGCGATTTGGATCTGAATCTGAGGGTGTCGTTTTTATCGCACTTTTTTTTGTTTGTTCACTTAAAAGGTACTACTGAATGCGATGTTACATTTTTTTGACGACCCTTTATTTGTTGTTGTTAGTTGTTCACACATGTTTGAACCTCAAAGGTCCGCTTACAGTACCGATTTTACGAATGAAACACTGATCACAACAACAACCGGGTGTAGGAGACATGATTCAGTAAAAAAAAATATCAAAATAAGAGCAACATGAAAGCACTACTAACCGCATAAAGCAATCATAAACCTATTCGAGTCCAATGGTTTTTTCATACAAAAAAATTGAAACGTATTTTTCCAATGTCTTAAATTTTGAAGTCATTCAAAATTGCAACTCCTTTTCACGAATGTCCAACATGGTTACTCGGCTGGCTGAACTTCTTTTGCCCATTTTAATTCTCTGATATCATCTCTGTACATCACAATTGTTAAGAGCATGAGGCTCTATGAGTCGCCCTGGTAACCCACAAGACTCTTCATCACTTGTTTCATACACCTATCATCAAACCCCTGCATAATATAAATTTAGTTTCATGTTAAGTGCTGAGAAAGTAAGTGCACTAAAGATCTCAAGTTTCTCTCTATACTCATGGAAGGCAGATTCAGAAAGAAAGAATGATCATCTTACTTGAGTGAAATCGATCCATAGGAATCTCTCGCTGTTCGCGTTTGATGCACAAGTACTCAGCTAGCAAAGCCATTACAGCGAGTCCAGTTCCATTGACGACCCACCATGCAATAGACGAAGGCCATCCTCCATACATGATGCAAAAGAAGAGATGTATGATGTAGAGGGTTGCAGAGAAATCTAAGCATTTGCGTGCTCGTTCCACCAAAAAAATCAAGTAGACAGCCCTGCCAGGAGAAGAGAAGAAATCTGAGAAAGTGATAAAGAGGAACCCAAAGAGAAAAGGTTGAGAGGTAAAAATGCTACTAACCCAGCGAGTGAAGAGAAGATGAAAGAGGCAATAACACACCAACCAGTGAGGGTAGAAGTAGTGAGGGTAGCGTAATCGAAGAAGTAGACAAGACTAAGGCGAGGAACACGAAGGCCAAGAAAGACCATGGAGAAGAGTCCAAGGGTGAGGTAGTAAGAGCACTGGAGGCAAATAATCTGGCCAACAATAAGCCAAGGGTCCCATACAGCTGTGCCATAGAACATGGCTGCAGCCACACAACAGAATCAAATCCCCTGCTGCTGCAAAGGAATAGTCAAGATCGTCCAAAGCCCTAGCTAGTTCCGATCAAATGCATAACCCCTAAAACGCATCTAAGATCACGGACAAAAAAATTATAGATTAGGGATGTAAGACGAAGATCTAACCGGATCCGCTGAATCGGCACAGATAGAGATGCACCAAACGCCAGATCGATAATTCTCAACGAAGATGTACGATACAGCCAAGTTCCTTCCCAAAGGCGATTTTGCAGAGAGAGAGAGAGAGAGAAAGACCTTGGTGTTGGTGGTAGCGCTTCAAGCGATCTTTGGGTTTCAAACTTATTAATGATATTATCAATCAATAAAGACCGCATAGCGCAGTGGATTAGCGCGTTTGACTTCGGATCAAAAGGTCGTGGGTTCGACTCCCACTGTGGTCGTTCTTTTTTTTTTCTTTTTTGTTGGCAACTTTGCTTTTCTTTCCATTATTATTGATTGAGTCCCAAAATGGAATAAAAAAGCCCAATCATTCTGAGTCGGCAAGTGTGTCCATCAATTTAACAACAACACAATCGTACAAAGTTGGAAAAGGGATGAGCCGGGGCATCAGGCCACAGCAAAACTCACCCGATTCAAGAAGCTTTTTTATCCCCCCAAACCTATAACCTTACAACACTAAAGTCACACTCAACTGCATCCATGAGAAAAAAACCTCAACTCATAGGAAACAGATCCTCGTTGTAACTTGATCCAGACGACATGTCCAATGAATCTTCAGCACCGACGTTCTCACTTTTCTTTTCTCCTGATACCCCCCTGTTGTGTAGAAGCAAATAAATACAGCATATAACAAGGTGGGTTAAAACTTAAGAACACTCACTGTCACTGCTATATATGTAGATGAGTTTGAGCCAAGACCTGTGAATATGACTGTTGTGAAAATCTTGAGTAGGCAGTTCTTTGGTGTCTAAACCTCCCAAGTCCTTGGGGTCGCAATCTAGAATGCAATCGCCGTAGATATGAGTAGTTTTAGGGTTAGGTCCATGAGAAATAATACAGGTATAGTCCTCAGAGAGAGCCATCTCACGGCAAGAGTAAGCCTGAGTGGAGATGATATCCACAGGGGATGAGCTTGATCTCAGTGGGGAGGGATGATGGAAGTTCTTAGGCAGCGAATTGGATTTAAGACAAGGACCATTAAGTTGAGTGGAAAGCACATTGACCTTGATCTGAGGGGTAAGGACAATGTTGTCAGGGATGCTAAAGATGTGTTTTATGAGTACCAGTGTGGACAAACCTTAACTAAACAATTGTAGGGCTTTACCCCGAAGGGAGCCCTTCCAGAAATTCTCAAAGGCCATAGGTCCAGCCCAGGCCCATGAGGGGGTATGGAAATAGTTTTCAACCAGCAATAGACGCGCCTCGGTTAGAACCTCATTAGCTGCGTCATTGCCCCAAGCGCAAAGATGCTTGAATCGAGGGGATGTGAGTCTTATTTTATACCACAAGTTTATTGTGCTTCGGAAGTCTCACAGGCGATGTGGGACAAATACACGCACCGCCCCACCTCAATTACACTCCAATCTTGGGCCGGGCCTCAGAAGCGAAAATAGAAGTCAAAAGCAGTTAGTGATTGTTCTTAATTTTAACATTGAATTTGATTTTGATTGGTTCAAATACAACTATTCAACGATGCATTCAATGCAGAATCTGGAACTTATGGGAACAGATATAAGACAAAGAAATCTAAGAAAAAACTTGCTTATAATTAATGAGATTACCCACAACGTAAAGCGTTGAACAGTTTCAGATTTGACTGGTTAACCCCGCTCCCTCCCTCATATTGGTTAAAAGGAATCTGAGAGAGCAACATATCTATTGTTTTCATCATGCAGAGTTGTCCGTAGAGCAAACCAGAGGAGAGGATAGATAGAAATGCCAAACCCATTGCAGAAATCGCTGCATGGTTACCTCTCAAAGATCAAACGAGAGACAGGGAAGCTACAACTTTCGTCGTCGAATTCATTCTCATCCTCAAAGAATTGGGTGCTTGGTAAGCATCCCAAGAAGCTCTCCTTCTCCTTCAAGCACAGACGACGCAGCAGCAAGACCAGATTCGGCAAAGACGACCCCGTTTACCAGGACTCCACTCACGCCGCCACCTTGTCCGACATTGATCGTTTTCTTGAGGAAAACTTCAAATCCCTCTGCATCAGAGACGACCAGGAGGTAGAGCATGTGACAAAAAACAAGGAGAAAAGGGAGTCATCAGAAGACGACAGTGATGACGATGACGACGACGACGACTATCGTCACAGATTCGAGAGGACATGGGGGCCGGCCGTGTACGACTCCCCGAAACAGCCACGGAGAACGGAGAGACTATCTCCACCGCCTGGATCATCCGAGGGCAGGCCTAGCATGGAAACAACGTCAAATTCTGAGGAGAGACAATCGAGATCCACCTTGGTGCTGCCAGAGAACTGCATCGCGGTGTTGAAATACACGGATGAGCCGCAAGAGGATTTCAGGCTGTCGATGGTGGAGATGATGGAGTCCAAGTTAGGGCTGCGGGAAAGGGAAGTAGATTGGGACTTGATGGAAGAGCTACTCTTCTGCTATCTGGATCTCAACGACAAGAAGTCACACAAGTTCATTCTAAGCGCATTCGTGGATCTCATCATCGCTCTCCGTGAGAAGGAGAAGAGGATCACCAGGAAAGGCCTTGTGAGGTCGCTCAGTACTCGAGCCGCCAGGGAGAGGCTGAGGAAGAGGATGATCATGAGTGACAACTAACTCTCATGCAATATGCAATTTTCATTTTCTTTTATTACAATTCAAAAACAAAACAAAAACAAAAATTACTGTCCTTACTTTCTTCTCAGCAGCCTTGCTACACTTGAGAGGCTGTTAGTGTTACTTACAAAAAGAATGAAGAGCGAGTAACAATGTTAATTTGAGTTAGCAAAGATGATCAGCCTTCTCTTTTTCTCGTTTTGATGCATTCCTCATATGCAGGACGATACTTCACTGGCACAAAGTCCTTGAATCCCATGAGAAGATGATCCCTCTCTCTTCCACAGAACAGTTGCACAATGGACTGCATCACGTTTGCTAACTTGATCTCCTTTTTCTTCAGTGCTTGAATGTATCCGATAAACTTCTTATATTCTTCTGTGTTGAGCTTTTCTTTGACCTAGTAAGATCATCAGCACATGACTTCCAATGAACAAATAACTTGATATACAAGAGAAACAGGGAAAGAGAGGGTGGGATCTAACTTGACTCAAAAATGCAGATGCACTTGCTTCCTTTTTATCACCACCTCCATTCCCTTTCGCTGTCAACACTGTTGACGATGCACTGCCCTGACTTTCTGGAACCTTTCGCTTTTTTATTAATCCCATTGTGTTGAAACATGTGCTGGATGCAAGCACTTCTTCTTCACAAGTCTGCTTCTCACATTTGTCGCATTCTAGATCCACTACTTCACATCTCCTCTCTACCGGAGTCTCCTCATCATCACTTAGTTCCACTAATTTAGTCTTCCGTGAAGAACAACCCTGCATAACATCTCCCTTCACAATGCGAGGTATCTTGCCTGTATGTTTAAGAATGGTCAGGCCTTTCCATTTGACATTATTTCCATCACGCTCCAGGGGTGAAGCCTGATTTGCAGGAGGAAATGCTTCCAGTCTTCTCAACTCATTTTGTGCAATCCCAACGTTTTTCAAATTACTACTACCTGCAAAAGATCAATACCCAAAGCGAAATTGCAACATAGAGAGTTGAAGTTAGATCCACATTATAACCATGTAGAAAAGGGAAAACATCTTTCCTCAACCATGATAATGAAGGAAAATGAGTCACAGACCAGAGGCTGGTGTAGGATTATCCTCGGTTGATTCCATCGGTAACAATGTTGAAACTGTATCAAAAAAGGTTTGGCTTACAATGGATGTCCAACATATACTTTTAAAGATATGGGTTGAAATATAAGAGTATTTTGCTATGAAAAACTATTGCACATATGCTACTACTATTGACTGTACTCTTTTCTTGTTTTGGTCCAACCTATTAACTGAGGGGTCAAATAGTTCTTGTTGATTAAAGATAAGCCATTATATCATGCCACGACACCCCAACACAACCCATAATTGAGATCATAAGGAAAGAAACAGAACGGGAGATAATAGGGCTCGCAATGGTAACGCCCAATGAAAGTTATCTTTTCCCTGCAAGATGCATTACCTATATTGTTCTCTTGTTCTGTTTCAAGTCTTGCAGGCAAATTTGATCTGTCAGTCCGGAAAAATCGAGCAAGGTCAGAAATGACCTCTCCATATCTAGAGTAGCACTGCAAAACCGTTGTAGACAGAAACAAACTTACTCTCCATAAAAAGGCAGAGGCAAGACAGAGCAGAATTTATACCTTGACATTAGGTCGTATCCAAAGTGATATCTTGGATTGCTGGGACGGCTGTACAAATCTGTTAACAATAGCCAATGTACGAAGATAATCAGACAAAAACGAGAATGAATATATTTTTACCCAAGATCGAGCACAGTTCTTGTCAATTTGGATAATAGTTTAAAAACTATAGCGAGTAAACTTTAGAACGAGAATGCCAGACACAATATCAACCAAAATAAACCTCAAATAAAGAGCATACATCTCAAGGCTAAAATTGACAGTTCTTGAACTAAAATATTTCATGCACTATTCGTCCAACTAACATTTTTGTATTTAGCCAGAAAAAAATCCACGAAAAGCATGAACAAAACCTGTCATCACAAAAGATGATAGCTCCATAATCATGGCGATGGCGGATTACACGTCCAATTGCCTGATTTACAGCCCGTGCAGCTTCTTGACTGTACCACATGCTTCCAGATAGAAGGGTTGATCTTGAAACCTAAAATTGCAAGAAATATTATAACCTTGATGTGTCAAGAGTCAAATAAATATTGAACTCACCTTGACATCTGCAAGTCGTGATTGTTCATCTAGAAACTCTCGTTTCAGTTTAACCTGTTTACACATGGGTTAACTATGCTGGAATGCAAGTAGCAGCATAAAATTCAAAGCCAAGTGACCTCTCAAGTGAAGACAAATGAGAAAGAAATTCTCAAAAAGAAGAAACCAGTAAAGGATAGAGCAAAACAAACCCAAGGATCTGTCACCCTGGCATAAGGCAACCCAGTAATGACGACAGCTCTGCCAGCACCGTCAGCAAAATCCAGTCCTTCACTGACCTGACAACACAACAGAGACCAGCCATACTGAAGACACTACGCTAGAGAAACTTATTAATCTCCTATTTCTTGTATCAGCATCCTCTTACTACACAGGATATCTTTATTTCAAAGAAACAAAATTCATACAGGTTGAAGAAAACATACCTTACCGCGACAAACAGCAAAAAATACCACACCCCAAGTTGATCTGTCTTGCAATTTTTCTGAGAAGTCCTACAATGAAAAAAATACAAGACAAAGTTAAATTAATCATATTCCGTCTTTTGGAAGCAAAAGAACATAGATCAGAGGCCTCTGTTGCTCACCTTCATTGCTGCAGGAAAGAGAGACGAATCCTTAGGCTCAATGACAGGTTTCTTGAGTTTGCAGATTCTTTCCCATATTGTCATTGAGTTTCTGTGACACTGAACATGAAGAAATGGTAGGTTTTCAAGCTAAAGAGTATCAAATTTTTCATACTCAGAGAAAATTAACAACGGCCATACCCCATTTTTCCAAAATGAAATGCAAGAGTCCATAAGGTAATAGGAAGGGAAAAATATCAGCAGAGCTTCAGGCACGACTCGAGAAAAATTAACTGCAGAGAAGAAACACGTAATAATTAATTGATCACTATAAGGATAGTAGCTTCGATTTTGAGAGCTCCCAGATTCTAGAAGTCAGTTTAGACATCAGAAAGCCAGAGTGATACTCTCAGGCCATCCAAAATTAACAGCAAATCACTTACCAATGGCATTTCCGAGTTCTTGTTTGTACTCTGGTACATCACGACTGCGGTAACTAGAATTAAGGGCATACCCTGATGGACCAGTACTTACAACTCCAGCCCATAGCTGATTTGACGATATAACATGGGGATTCTCCAACCGAACAGGAAAGTCTCTGCATTATCCAGAAAAAAAAGATATTTCCATTAAAAGCTGGGGGAAAAAGCAGATAGACAGGCATAGTGAGAGAAAACATTAACAAATTGACTTACAGTTTTAGTTCTTGAGCCAATGAATCCATGGGAGACAAAGTCCCCGATGTTAAAATAATAGACCCAACACCTTTTTTTGCTATGTCCAGCATGGTAATCCCGGGACTGAAACACCACCAGCTAAGCGTTCTTGATACCTTGCCTACAAAATAATTCAAATATTTTACTTTGTCCAAAAACCCCTATTTCCACAAGGAAAGCAGATTAAGAATGATTATTTATATTTTCATATTAAAATGGTGCTTTTGTTAGTGCTTTGGGACTGCAACAGTGCTTTGTTTTAAAGGCTGTAGACAATCCCACTCTTATTTACCTTTTATCACATCAGTAGGATTTTGCTCAAGCTCCTGTACATGAACCTAACAAAGGACGAATATTGAAACTGTAAGTGAAAGATTAGGAGTAAAAAAGAGGGTTTCTGCATTGAGATACCACAAGAGAGAGATAAATTTCTTTTCAATTTAATATTAAAATTCGACACAGAATATGAAGGACAGTTATCTTAAAACTTACACGATAAACATCTGCGTGGTTACTTCCATTTTCTCTAAAGATCAGCTTAAGCATTTCAGCAATGATTTCTAGTTTGCTTCCACTATTGGTCGCTGTTCGTTGTTTCTCCTCCTCCAGGAACACTGCAGCCTCCTCAACTGTACCGATGAGTTTAGGAGCAGTTTCGTGAGTGATGTTAAGGCTTTTAAGCATTTCATATATGTAAGGCCCAGGCTTGGTAAATCCCTCATCCCTTTTTGGAATTGGCACTTTAGAAATTAATTCCTGCAGCTTTAGAAGCAGTCCTGCAAGAGGGAAACAATGCATAGATGAGAACGGTCATGTAATTTTCCTTCGCGTATAACAGAACACTGTACTCTCAATCAAGGCCCCAAGTTTGACCTTTAAGTATGGCAAAATTCTCAGGGTTCATGGACACGTCATTTAATGAATTCCTTCTTGCTGCTGCAAGTTCTACACATTCTTGTGCTTCAGAAATGCAAGCCGATAAAAGAACAGAAGGAAGGTCAATTGAAGCTGAGTCTGAGCATAAACTTTCCTGCGCATATTTAAAGATAAACTGAGTGTTACGAGAAGTTGGAAGCAGTAAGAATAGGATAACCCGGGCAAATAGAACAAAACCGCAAGAAACAAAGAGTTCATCATGAACAGCGAACACCGAAGAAAATATATGTGGAACCTCTATATTCCCCTTACCAGATTGTGAGCTTCATCAAAAATCAGGACACTATTATTCCAGTTGACTTTCAAATACTTTCTATACCCATTGCTGATCAAGTAGTTGTAAGGTGCAAATATGATGTCCACGTCCTTGTGAACCTCTCTTGTAATATAATACGGGCATCTGCAAAATACAAATATGGTATAGATGGAACAAGCCAGCAACATAAGACATCATCTTAAAAACAAGAAACAAATATGTTGAAGTAGCAAAAGTAGAGGAACTTACGGTCCGGAATCTTTTCCAATATTGACCAAATCCTCTATGTCAACTGGTTCGTCGCCAATATGAGGGTTATGCTTTATATAATCTACAAGAGATTTATGGCAAGGCAAAATAGTAATGGTAAAGATGAAGGCTTTATATTGTTGTTTCTTGTTGAAATGTGGCAATAGATACCAGATTTCAGATACAGGTCATGCTACAACATAGTGTACCTGTCATCCGATTGAAATGGTTGCATTGGCGTTTTCCGCGCTTTTTGCAAAGGTACTGGCAAGCATTTGTGAGTGCCTTTCCACGGAGGGAGTTCACTTCCTCATTAACGCATAGTTGCTCCCGTGATCCTAGCACCATCATCTTAGGCCTTAAAATTATTGAGAAACAGAAAGATTAGAACAGATGATTAGCAGCTAAATGCAGATAAGGCACAAACAGAATGTGGTCTGACCTGTAGCTACTTCTTTTTAATTCTTTGATCACTTGGCGAAGCTGACTATGAGTCCGGGACGCATAAACAATGGTAGGAAAACCTCCTCCTCCGGATTGTGACATTAGGTCGTCTGAATCTGTCCAAGGAATCTCACTGTTCTTTCGATCCTTACGGGTTGAGAAACAGCCCAGACTCTTTCTCCAGGCTAAGGTGGCACAGAGAAGACAAAGAGTTTTCCCAGTTCCAGTAGGACTCTCCAAGAGCGCATGACATTTCTGCAGCATCGTTTAGACACAGACACAATAGAAACAGAATAAGTATAAACTAGTTTAGTGAAGAACTGATTCGTTTTCTTCCGTCAAGCTGAAACTAAAGCAATGTACCAAAGAGTAATAATGGGTTCATCTTTAATTTAGGATCAGATCGATGAAGAAGGCGACAGAGGTCGGACCCAAATGGTCGAACCAATACAAAGCAGAGTTCGATCGACTGAGTGCGGAGCCCTAAAGAGTCGAGAAAGCGATAAACAAAAGAAGCAACAGCGAGAGAGAGAGAGAGAGAGAGTATCATCATCAAATTCTGAATAGTTGAAGAGAGTTGCGGTGTAAAGAGGGAACCCCACGTTTTGAAGAGACTCGATGACTCTGTCCATGTAAATGATCTGAGACTGGTAGGCCTCGAATGGGAAATCAACATCGATTCCTCTGATGCTGTAAATTGGCATTTTGGTCGGATGCCGAGAACACAACGGGCAACGGAGCTTGGCAGAGAAGCCGCAGCGAAAAGCTCTCCGGGAAAGAAGAAGAAGACAGAAGACGAGCCTCTTCTGATTTTCCCGCCTTTTAGGGCTTCCACTTTTCGAAACAGCCGCCATGAAAGCCCATTAATTTGTTCACAAGGCCCATAACCTGAATTTCTTGTGTTCTGATTGATAAATCACTGCCTTGAGTTGAAATCAAACACTTATCTACGAAGCAAATTAGTTTGTTTTGTAATGTTGTGTATCGAAATCATGTCCGAGTAACCAAGTTACGTTTTTCTCCCTAGTCGCGTTGGCTTCTATCTCTCTGAAGAAAAGTGATACAGAAAGACAAAAGAAACGAGAAGAGTCAGACGAGAATGTCAAAACTGTGAAAAGACTAGGAAACTCGGCAATGTCTTTCTTTTTTTTTTTTTTTTTTTAATAACTATCACTGCGTAGTAGCTGCTTTGCCGAGTTCCGTCAAGATTCCAGGACATCATAGTATTGTATTGTAATTTTTATCAATGTAAATCTCCATTCTGCTTCACTCTTCCTCCGATCCCGACTCTTCAGAACTCGACTCTTTCTTCTTCACACTCCCATTGGCCTTCTTCGACCCTCTCTTCTCATCCATATCTTTCTTGTCATCCTCATCTTCACTGTACTCACTTTCATAATCATCATCATAATCCTCCTCTTCAATCTCATCTTCCTCCTCCATACCTTCTTCTGCAATCGCACCCTCATCTGAAACCAAACCGCGGGTCCCAGCCCTCGTTCTTTTCAGGACTTTGACTTTCAGCGAGATCTTTTTGTCACACCCGATCCATGTGTCACACAGGCAGAAGCAAGTCAAGTTATATGTTCCCTCTGCTGGTGCTTGGAGTTTACCCATTACCAGTCTTGACCCGCCTTTAACCTTCTCGATGGCTTCTCTCACTGCATCGTTTGTTTCCTTCACCCCTGCCCCCGAACCTTCCATTGACTCACTGATGGCTTTCGATGCAGCCGTTATGGCTCCACCTTCATCCATGAAGCTAACCTTCTGAGAGAACCACACATTGTTTGACACCGAATCCGCAAGAAGAACCCAATAGTTTTCCTCCTTGTGGAAGGGGAAGTAGGGTGCATGAGGAAGAGCACCTATGAGCCCATTGGGTCGTTTCAGGGTGACCCAAGCTTGAAGGGTCACTATGTCTCCCTCTTGGATCCCCTCTTCCCCTTCTGTTTCACACGTGATGTCGACTGTAAGAGAGGGCATCATTTCTAACACCTTCTCAATGTCCTCAACATCAGTTGCTGACAAACCCGCTACCTGGGTGAGCAGTTCAGAACGTTCTTCCAACCTCATCTCTTGAAGATCTTGGAAAGATTTAACCTTCTGAAAATAGGAGAAACAATGACATGTTAACTCAAAATGCTGGTTTATATATGTCTCTAGACTAGACCTTTTAAGTAAACCGACTTAAAGCAACACTACTACTTATTTGGAGCAGAATTCAAGAAGATTCCCAGGTCTCAGAAATGTGAGAGAAAAATGCACATGATATGGAACTAGATATTATCGCAAGTACTGCACTTGACACATTTGATGACCGATAGTATAAGTATACCTTCCGTGCTATCTTTTTGACAATGGCATCACTGAAATGAGGGAGCTGCAAGAAAGGGGAAATGCCTTCTGAAGATACTCCAGAAGACTTCCGTGCACTAAGAGGAACAGCCTGCGATTTTAAAATTTTAGTTCATCTTCCTCGACAACAACACTAAGCACTTCTTAAACTTTCGGGAAGAAGTAAAGCTTGTAGAGAAAAGAGACATAAAGAACTAAAAGCTCACAAACAAGATAAAAACTAGAAGATAGGTGATGAGGATAATTTAATACCTGAACAATGCACTGAGATAGCTCAACTACTCCAACTGCAGGTCTCAGCCATCCATGCCCTTGGGCAGTGCGCGGTATAACTGCCATCTGCAAGAAACTCACAATGTTATAATGGAGGAGTGGTTAAGAAAACACACATAACAGTGTAACCAAAAGCATCAGAATTAACATGAGTTAATAAACAAATAAACAATTAGATGAGCTCGATAGGCCCAGAAGGGATTTCCTTTGACATTTTAACCTAAAATTTAAAGTCTTTTAAAAGTCTACTTCGAGTTTCCCTTCTATAATAGACAATTTATCTCTTCTACATAACAGGTTAGCACTTTCCGGTCATTCTTCTGATGATAATTGTATCAGAAAATGTGCTATTAAAATAGAGACTAGACCTTCAATAACTCCTCAAGGAGGCGAGGTGCAAGCTCTAGCACACGCCTGAAATCGCCCTGAAGGGCTGGAGACAGGACTCCTGATTCACGAGTTAACTGGGCCTGTATCAACAGCTCCGTCTGTACAGAAAATGAGGAAGTGAGTATTTCAGTTTATTCGATATTTAGCGTTTGCGTAATTTTGAAATTCACCTTCACTATGGCAGGATGCTGTTTCCAAAACTTAGCTTGCTCTTGCTTCAAGTTCTTCAGGTCCAAATTTAGCTCACTCCTAACAGACATAAAGAGCTTCTGCAGAGGTTCATCATCAGTTCTACGAACTGGAATCTCCATGTACTCAGCTGCCTTGGTGAAAACTTCCATAACTTTGCTGAACAACAAAGATTTTTAAATATGTCATACAAACATACAAAAAGCCCATTTATCATGCACCTATAGCATCACTCGGATGTATATGGGTATGAGTGAATATACCTTGGGGCCAAAGAGGGTTTCATTAGATAATAATATGCGGAGAGTGTTTGATGCATAACGTAGTTCCCGGTATACTTTGATGACCTCGAGAGATATATAACAGCAATCACAAGGGGCAAGAGAATACAGACACCAACTATCCAAAGCAATAATATGCCACCAGATGCTCCATCTATGTCTAAAAGAAATTGAGGAAGAGCAATGCCCATTTGAAATCCCTGCATCACATTGCAATATTTAGTCTCAATAGGCTTGTCAATAAAACGGGAGCCCATGTCAACGGACATAAGATGTATCCTTACTTGTCTGCCATCTGGATGACCATACTTCTCAAAGTTTTCACGGGATACTGGATCAGTCAAAGCCTGGTACGCTTTAGATATGAACTCCACGAAATATTTATTGGCCTCTGTATAGTTCATCAATACACAGATCAACGATATGCACGTAGAAGAAAAACTATCAGGAGTAAAAGCTGCAACCATAATGCCGTAATGATCAAAAGGAAAAAAACCAGAAAGTATTTTGACCTGGATCGGGATTTTTATCAGGATGGTATTGAATCGACAGCCTTCTATATGCTTTCTTAATTTCAGAATCAGTAACTCCAGTTTCCAGTCCAAGTATACTGAATGGGTCAAAAACTTGAGTCTGTAGCACCCAATAAGGTAAGTAAGCAAGTGGAATTTGTTGATAGAAGTGTTACATACAAAATTCTTAACAGCAGGCAAACAGATTGGGGAGAATATTACCTCACGGCTCATGTTCTTAGTGTAATAAATCAAGAAAATCATCACGACCCATAGTAGCACAAGCGTCAAGTTGCTCCATGTAGAAAAGTTAGAGATCTGCAGAGAAAACTCAAAAGGTTATAAGACATGCAATAAAGCTATCGAGATTGACCAGGTTGAGCTGAAAGTTACCTTTTTAAATAAGGATCTCTTATATTTGCCAGAACGGTCACACTCGAGACACTGACAATGAATGGTCCTTTGTTTCTTGGAGACAGCACGGCTTAACTTCACCATGGTATAAGGCACCAATGGAATTGCCATTATCGTTAAGATAAAAATGGGAAACAATGCGCTATTCTCTTCGGAGGCCGCCATCGTTGGACCCTTTTAGATCAGAGATACAAGCTATGTTAAAATCTGACATCTAAAAGCTTGAAAGATACAAGATAAAGTTCATGTTGTGCAATAAAAATCAAAGCTGGATCTGAGGGGAAATTAGGGATTCTACATCGCGGCGAGATCTCGGCGCTAGACAGAATATATGGCTTAGGTATATCAAACCCAGCACTTAGAGATCGAGACAAAGTGAGAAAGCTAACGTTAATACACGAAACCACGGGAAAAGAGAGGAAATTGAAGAAGCTTACCTGAGATCAAATCGGCAGCTTACGGAAGAGATCGGGCAAAGAGCAACAAACGGCGTTGCGGTTCTGATTCTGATTGGTGGGTACGGTACGGTGAGCTAGCTCTTCTTACTTGCTACAACATTAAGTTATACCTTCTCTATCAATTAATTAATTAATACGGATCAAATTTATAAGATTAATTAGGGTTACTAATAATTTAGATGGGTTTGGAAGTTAATTTGGTGTGATTTGCTCATTCAACTTACTAATTGATTGTCTAACAAAGATCAAAGAAAATTAATTTTAACATACGATCGCGTAGACTATTTAAATAAACATATTGAATTTAGAAATGCAACAAGAGAATAGTCATTCAATCAATGATCCAAGATTTTATGTATAACACCTAGAATTCACAAACTAATGTGTGCATTTATCTTAGTTTATATATGAAGATAACATAAAACACTTGTTCAATAAACATCAGTCTCCCAATACAAGAACAAAAATAGATCACCTCTTGATGGATATATATCTTCTTTTATAACTCTTGGCTTGTAGTTGTTTGACAAGTCGCATGGTTTCTTTCATATTATGATCGAAACCATCATGCATGATCCTATACGTACTATAACACTATTGTCTTAAGATATCGCTCGCCGAACGAGATGTTATTTCCCATGCCTTTGTCCTCCCTATGTACGTTAAGTTAAACTCTAAGATGAAGTTTCCTTTGCCCGTACAATCAGAGCCAGGTACAAAATGTTTTTGCACATGGTCTCGCATTTTTGCCTTGAAATTTTGATGATTAAAGGTTTCAAATTTTTGAAATTTTGTAAACTGTCTTAAATTTATAATTTGGCACATACAATGACCGTCAAAACGATGTACTCCAACTTTTTATACATACGAATATCTAACTCAAACATCATTTTATTAATTCATAATAATAATAATAATATAATAAAAAAAGAAAAAAGAAAAAAGGAAAAAGTAAGGAATGGAAAATTCTCGAGGAACCCTGAGGGATCCTTAATAAACCTCTCCTCCCTCCTCTCATGCTCTTCGTTTTACACTGCGACGATTATAACCCAGATTTTGGTGTTTCCACCTTCCAGAACTCTCGCGATACAGGTATCTTTCTGCGCAGATCTTCTAGATCTGCAGCTCATCTTTTTCGTACATGTTACTTGTTTGGTTTGATCTATTTGTTTCAATGGCTCGCGGCTTTCCCCTTCCCCGTTTGTTGACTCTGCTTAACTGATACACTATTCTCTTCTGCTGATTGGAATCCTAACTTGCTGCTTTTACCTTATTAGTTAACACCGATTCGTTCTCTTTTGAGCACTAGTCTGTTTTGATTATGTTATTTTTTTCCTTTTCACTGATTTGTAAGGTTGCTATCAAATTCTCGGGAGCCCCCAGTACTAAAGAACACGAAGCCTGAAAAAATGAGTGTAGTTGGGTTTGATTTCGGAAACGAAAACTGCCTTGTTGCTGTTGCAAGGCAAAGAGGTATCGACGTCGTTCTTAATGATGAGTCAAATCGCGAGACCCCTGCTATTGTCTGCTTTGGTGACAAGCAGCGTTTCATCGGCACTGCTGGAGCTGCTTCAACCATGATGAACCCCAAAAATTCCATATCTCAAATCAAGCGCCTTATTGGTCGCCAATTTTCCGACCCTGAGCTGCAAAGGGATATCAAATCTCTGCCCTTTTCCGTCACCCAAGGGCCTGATGGGTATCCTTTGATCCATGCTAATTATTTGGGAGAGATGAGAGCCTTTACTCCCACTCAGGTCATGGGAATGATGTTGTCTAACTTGAAAGGTATAGCTGAGAAGAATTTGAATGCAGCAGTGGTCGACTGCTGTATTGGTATTCCGGTCTACTTTACCGACCTCCAGCGAAGGGCTGTTCTGGATGCAGCGACAATCGCAGGCTTGCATCCGTTGCGCTTGATCCACGAGACAACAGCAACAGCTTTGGCATATGGAATTTATAAGACAGATTTGCCAGAGAATGAACCGCTCAATGTTGCTTTCATCGACATTGGGCATGCAAGCATGCAAGTCTGCATTGCAGGCTTCAAAAAAGGACAGCTCAAAATCTTGTCTCATGGTTTTGATCGCTCTCTAGGGGGAAGAGATTTCGATGAAGTTCTTTTCAATCATTTTGCTGCTAAGTTCAAGGAAGAGTACAAGATTGATGTCTCCCAGAATGCCAAGGCTTGTCTCAGGCTCCGCGCTGCGTGCGAGAAACTGAAAAAGGTTCTAAGCGCAAATCCTGTGGCACCATTGAATATTGAATGTTTGATGGATGAGAAAGATGTTAAGGGTGTCATCAAGAGGGAAGAGTTTGAAGAGATAAGCATCCCGATTTTGGAGCGTGTTAAGAGGCCTCTGGAGAAGGCTCTCTCTGATGCGGGCCTCACAGTTGAAGATGTTCATATGGTCGAGGTTGTTGGCTCTGGCTCTCGTGTCCCTGCTATGATCAAGATCCTAACTGAGTTTTTTGGTAAGGAGCCCAGGCGTACAATGAATGCAAGTGAGTGTGTGTCGAGGGGATGTGCCTTGCAGTGTGCCATTCTCAGTCCGACCTTTAAAGTTCGCGATTTCCAGGTGATGGGTGCATATCTATGCTTAAGTATATGTCGTTTTAATGTATACTTGTAAGCAACTTTAGAACTGTTGTACTCCAGGTTATCTGACAAGTCATTTTATGCTTTTTTTGTGTTCTCTTAAGGTTCATGAGAGCTTCCCTTTCTCAATTTCGCTGGCGTGGAAAGGAGCTGCTTCCGATGCTCAAAATGGAGGAGCTGAGAATCAGCAGAGCACCATTGTTTTTCCCAAAGGAAATCCCATTCCTAGTGTCAAGGCTCTAACGTTTTATCGCTCTGGAACATTCTCTGTTGATGTGCAGTACGGTGATGTGAAAGATTTGCAAGCACCTCCAAAAATCAGCACATACACGGTTTGATCTTTCCCCAATGTCATAACTATGTAAGATTCAGCAGTCTTGTTTCTCATGGTTGATGTCCTTTTTGTAGATTGGTCCCTTCCAGTCATCAAAGGGCGAGAGGGCAAAGCTTAAAGTGAAAGTGAGATTGAACCTGCATGGAATTGTCTCAGTTGAATCAGCAACTGTAAGTTTTTGTTGTTATGTTAGAACCATTTTTTGATAATCCAATGCAATTGGTTCTTTACATGAACTTCTTAAAGGCTCAATTCTCTCCTATGACTGATTATAAAGTTTGATCATTCAGAGCCGTGACTTCCCTTCCTTTAATTTATGCTGATTTTTTTTCTCCCCTCAATGCAGCTTTTAGAAGAGGAAGAAGTTGAAGTTCCAGTCTCAAAAGAACAATCGCAGGAAACTACTAAGATGGACACTGACAGAGCTTCTGCCGAGGCAGCTCCTGCATCTGGTGACTCTGATGTTAACATGCAGGACGCCAAGGAAACCAGTGATGCAGCTGGTACTGACAATGGTGATCCAGGGTCTGCTGATAAGCCGGTGCAAATGGAAACTGATTCAAAGGCTAGTTTCTCAATATTACTGATGGTACTTGCTCTATTCATTCGCTTGTGAACTTTGAATAATGGAAATTTATTAATGGGGTGTGCAGGCTGAGGCTCCAAAGAAGAAGGTGAAGAAAACTAATGTACCTCTGTCAGAATTGGTCTATGGTGCCTTGAAATCTGTGGAGGTCGAAAAGGCGGTGGAGAAGGAATTTGAGATGGCTTTGCAAGACAGAGTTATGGAGGAGACCAAGGACCGGAAGAATGCTGTTGAGTCATATGTTTATGATATGCGAAACAAAGTGAGAATCATTTCTTTTCTTTTCATTGCTCAGTATGCATTTAGAAGGTTCAGAGTATTGGCCACTGACGTATTTTGTTTTCAGCTGAGTGACAAATACCAGGAATATATTGCTGATTCGGAGAGGGAAGCATTCATGGCAAAGCTGCAGGAAGTGGAGGATTGGTTGTATGAAGATGGGGAAGATGAGACCAAAGGGGTTTATGTTGCAAAGCTCGATGAGCTCAAGAAGGTACTGCATATGATAACACTTTATTGTGCAATAACAATCAGTTTTAAAGATTTTGTTTTAACAGAGGTTGGGAATTAATCTTTTGCAGGTGGGTGACCCTGTTGAAGTGCGTTACAAGGAGTCGTTGGAAAGAGGGTCGGTTATTGATCAGCTTGGTTACTGTGTTAACAGCTACAGAGAGGCAGCTATGTCTAATGATCCCAAGTTTGACCACATTGAATTGGCAGATAAGCAAAAGGTAATAATTCGGCTCATCTTGAAAGCACAGAACAAATCTTGAATTGTACAGGCATGAGAAAATGATCTGATGTGTTTTTCGTTGTTGTGTAATAATGAAGGTTTTGAACGAGTGTGTGGAAGCAGAAGCTTGGCTGCGGGAGAAGAAGCAGCTGCAGGATACGCTTCCCAAGTATGCCACACCGGCTCTATTGTCAGCTGACGTTACAAGCAAGGCGGAGGCATTGGACAAGTAAACAAGGCTCTTTGTACTTGTTTATCCGAAGAGAAATGCTACATGATATAGAAAGTGAACGTGCTTTGGATGTTTTGCAGGTTTTGCAGGCCTATAATGACCAAACCAAAGCCGGCTAAAGCAGAGGCACCACAAGCCAAGGGAGGTGAGCTGGCGGATGAGGGCAAGAGTGAGCCACAGCCAGCATCTGGCGAACCAATGGAGACTGAGAATCCCACCCAAGGTAGTGCCTAAGTCAATCAGGAGAGCGGGATGGTGTTGTATCGATTTTGTTCTTGCTTTTTTATTTACCTAGTGGAACCTCTTTTTCTGGTTTCGCTATTATTCCCCGAAAAGTTCCATATTTGATTCTTCCTTTTGGATAACAATTTTTAGGAAGCTTCTTTTTTATATTGTTCCTTGTGGTTTCTTTTTAATTTGAAACTCTTGTTTTATTTTTGGTTGTTCTTACTTTAAAATTATTATCGAGTGTAATGCGGATTCGTTCTGCGTTGGACTGGGCTGTTTATATAACAGCAAATGAAATGCAGTTTGATACTACATTGGAGATTTGTAGCATTGAAGTACATATTTGATCTCCCTAAGCTTAACATCTTCTCCTATGTCTTACGTGAAATCTGCGTGACGTTTATGCGTTTGCCTTACAAAACTACTCCCCCTGTTCGCCTGTTCCTTACCACTTTTATTAAATCATCTCTGAGCTTTAACATCGGAAGCACAAAGGACACATCTTACAAAGTCCATCTTCCTTGATGTAGCTTCTGAAGGGCAACAACGATGATATCATCAAAGCTGAAGAAGCTGTATCGTTCTCAAATCCGAAATATAGTACCTGCCGTTTTCGAGCCTTTAAATTCATTGAACTGATACCTTCTTAAAACCTCATGAGATCACTCTCTTTAACATGGTACTGGCTACACAACGCAATGGCTAGATCACATTTGCTCGAAAATGAGGCTTGGACTTTTTACATGTTCAAGCTCAAACGATACTTTTTCCGGATCAATGTGGTGAACATGGCTGTCTCCAATAGACCATTTGCTCATTCAGTTCGAGGGTTAAACAACAATGAATTCATTTCCACGGTCTGCCAAGATTTTCTTCTCCATGATATAAGGAAGAAGAAAACTGGAAAAGGCGTCAATTAGTGAGAACGAGCAGAGCTCCTATGTGTTAAAACAAAAATAGAATGTGAAGGGGAGAGAGAGAGAGAGAGATGTGTAATTGAGCTGCACATGTTCCAGACATCACAATGCCATCGAGTTCATTCAGATGAGGTGCTTAGCTTATCTAAAAGTGTTTCTTACACATGCATAATAATTCTAATTTCTTTATAGTTTATCAAAATTTTATATGACTTGACCCACCTAACCTTATGCATAATAATTGTAATTTCTTTTGACGATGAGTTTTCAAGTAAATTTGGTTTAAAATAATTTATGTAGACTAAAATAAAATATATGGATTGAAGAAAATAATATCAGAAAATTAAAAAGGAAATGAGTGAAAGTGTATTAAAAAAAAAAAAAAAAGGAAAGGAGAAGAACATTCCAGACGAACCGAAACCCAAACCCTGTGGTGTCTGCTCCTTAATAAAAACCTCCCTCTCTCTTCCTCTTCTTTTCTCTCTTGCTCTTCATTTTTTCGCTGCGACACGATTACTCAACTCACCCAGATTTGGCTAGAAGCTTCCGGAACGCCAACCCATCTCGCGATCCAGGTATGATTCTGAAGCTCTTCTTGCAGATCTTCTAGATCTGTAGCTTCTCCTTTTCCTAGATGTGACTTTTTAGGTTTGATCTAATTTTGGTCTTCGTATTTGTATATGACTCTGGTTTCGCTGGTTGCGGATTTGTACTGGGGATACTTCTAGCTTCTTTCTTTATTCAAACTCCCCCGTTTGGTGTATGTATTGGTTTTTGGAATCTAAGCTGGTTGTGTGGTTTGATTTAGGTTCAGTATGATTGTCTTAGGGTATCTGAAACCTCAGTTAACACCAATTTGCGTTCTCCCGTTATCATTCTGATCGCTATTTCACAGTTGTTATTCTCAATAGTTTTTCTTTTCACTGATTTATAAGGTTGCTATCAAATTCTCGGGAGGCCCCAGTACTAAAGAACACGAAGCCTGAAAAATGAGTGTAGTTGGGTTTGATTTTGGAAACGAGAATTGCCTTGTTGCTGTTGCAAGGCAAAGAGGTATCGACGTCGTTCTTAATGATGAGTCAAATCGCGAGACCCCTGCCATTGTCTGCTTTGGTGACAAGCAGCGTTTCATCGGCACTGCTGGAGCTGCTTCAACCATGATGAACCCCAAAAATTCCATATCCCAAATCAAGCGCCTTATTGGTCGCCAATTTTCCGACCCTGAACTGCAAAGGGATATTAAGTCTCTGCCCTTTTCCGTCTCCGAAGGGCCTGATGGGTATCCTTTGATCCATGCTAGTTATTTGGGAGAAATAAGAGCCTTTACCCCCACTCAGGTCATGGGAATGATGTTGTCTAACTTGAAAGGTATAGCTGAGAAGAACTTGAATGCAGCAGTGGTCGACTGCTGTATTGGTATTCCTGTTTACTTTACAGACCTCCAGCGAAGGGCTGTTCTGGATGCAGCAACAATCGCAGGCTTGCATCCGTTGCACTTGATCCACGAGACAACAGCAACAGCTTTGGCATATGGAATTTATAAGACAGATTTGCCAGAGAATGAACCACTCAATGTTGCTTTCATCGACATTGGGCATGCAAGCATGCAAGTGTGCATTGCAGGCTTCAAAAAAGGACAGCTCAAAATCTTGTCTCACGGTTTTGATCGCTCGCTGGGGGGAAGAGATTTCGATGAAGTTCTTTTCAATCATTTTGCTGCTAAGTTCAAGGAAGAGTACAAGATTGATGTCTCCCAGAATGCTAAGGCTTGTCTCAGGCTCCGCGCTGCGTGCGAGAAACTGAAAAAGGTTCTAAGCGCAAATCCTGTGGCACCATTGAATATCGAATGTTTGATGGATGAGAAAGATGTCAAGGGTGTCATCAAGAGGGAAGAGTTTGAAGAGATAAGCATCCCGATTTTGGAGCGTGTTAAGAGGCCTCTAGAGAAAGCTCTCTCTGATGCGGGCCTCACAGTTGAAGATGTACATATGGTTGAGGTTGTTGGCTCTGGCTCTCGCGTCCCTGCGGTGATCAAGATCCTAACTGAGTTTTTTGGTAAGGAGCCTAGGCGTACAATGAATGCAAGTGAGTGTGTGTCAAGAGGATGTGCCTTGCAGTGTGCCATTCTCAGTCCAACCTTCAAAGTACGCGAATTCCAGGTAATGGGTGCATATATATGCTTTAAGTATATGTCATTTTTTTTCGTATACTTATACGCAACTTAGGTACTGCTATACTCAAGTTATCTGACTAGTCATATTATAATTTATTTTTGTTCTCTTAAGGTTCATGAGAGCTTCCCTTTCTCGATTTCGCTGGCGTGGAAAGGAGTAGCTTCTGATGCTCAAAATGGAGGAGCTGAGAATCAGCAGAGCACCATTGTTTTTCCAAAAGGAAATCCCATTCCTAGTGTCAAGGCTCTAACATTTTATCGTTCTGGAACATTTTCTGTTGATGTGCAGTACAGTGACGTGAACGAGTTGCAAGCACCTCCAAAAATCAGCACATACACGGTATGATCTTTCCCCAATGTCATGACTACATGGCTGTAGCGCTCTTGTTTCTCACGGTTGATCTCTTTTTTGTAGATTGGTCCCTTCCAGTCATCAAAGGGCGAGAGGGCAAAGCTTAAAGTGAAAGTGAGATTGAACCTGCATGGAATTGTCTCAGTTGAATCGGCAACTGTAAGTTTCTTTAAGTGAACTTTTAAAAGGTTCATTCTTTCTAATAATTCATTGCAAATTGATCATCCCGTGGCTTCCCTTGTGAACTTGGGGATCCTTTCATTTATGCTAATTTTTTTACCCTCAATGCAGCTTTTGGAAGAAGAAGAAATTGAAGTTCCGGTCGCAAAAGAACAATCAGAGGAAACTACTAAGATGGAGACTGCTTCTGCTGATACAGCTCCTGCTTCAGGTGACTCTGATGTTAACATGCAGGACACCAAGGAAACCAGTGATGCAGCTGGTACTGACAATGGTGCTCCAGAGTCTGCCGATAAGCCAGTGCAAATGGAAACTGATTCAAAGGCTAGTTTCTCGACTTAATTGATACTGCTTGCTCCATTCATTCGCTTGTGAACTTTAATTAATGGAAATTTATTAATGGGATTGTGCAGGCTGAGGCTCCAAAGAAGAAGGTGAAGAAAACTAATGTACCTCTGTCAGAATTGGTCTATGGTGCCTTGAAATCTGTGGAGGTCGAAAAGGCGGTGGAGAAGGAATTTGAGATGGCTTTGCAAGACAGAGTTATGGAGGAGACCAAGGACCGGAAGAATGCTGTTGAGTCATATGTTTATGATATGCGAAACAAAGTGAGAATCATTTCTTTTCTTTTCATTGACAGTATGCATTCAGAAGGTTCAGAGTATTGGCCACTGACGTATTTTGTTTTCAGCTGAGTGACAAATACCAGGAATATATTGCTGATTCGGAGAGGGAAGCATTCATGGCAAAGCTGCAGGAAGTGGAGGATTGGTTGTATGAAGATGGGGAAGATGAGACCAAAGGTGTTTATGTTGCAAAGCTCGATGAGCTCAAGAAGGTACTGCATATGATAACACTTTATTGTGCAATAACAATCAGTTTTAAAGATTTTGTTTTAACAGAGGTTGGGAATTAATCTTTTGCAGGTGGGTGACCCTGTTGAAGTGCGTTACAAGGAGTCGTTGGAAAGAGGGTCGGTTATTGATCAGCTTGGTTACTGTGTTAACAGCTACAGAGAGGCAGCTATGTCTAATGATCCCAAGTTTGACCACATTGAATTGGCAGATAAGCAAAAGGTAATAATTCGGCTCATCTTGAAAGCACAGAACAAATCTTGAATTGTACAGGCATGAGAAAATGATCTGATGTGTTTTTCGTTGTTGTGTAATAATGAAGGTTTTGAACGAGTGTGTGGAAGCAGAAGCTTGGCTGCGGGAGAAGAAGCAGCTGCAGGATACGCTTCCCAAGTATGCCACACCGGCTTTATTGTCAGCTGACATTACAAGCAAGGCGGAGGCATTGGACAAGTAAGCAAGGCTCTTTGTATTTGTTTATCCGAAGAGAAATGCTACATAATATAGAAAGTGAACCAGCTTTGGATGTTTTGCAGGTTTTGCAGGCCTATAATGACCAAACCAAAGCCAGCTAAAGCAGAGGCACCACAGGCCAAGGGAGGTGAGCCTGCGGATGAGGGCAAGAGTGAGCCACAGCCATCATCTTCTGCCGAACCAATGGAAACTGAGAATCCCACCGAAGGTAGTGCCTAAATCAATCACGTGAGCTAAGATGGTGTTGTATCGATTTTGTTCTTACTTTCTTAGTCATATAGCGGAACTTCTTTTTCTAGTTTGCTATTATCCCCCGAAAGATTCTATATTTAGTTCTTCCTTTGGATAACATTTATTTAGGAAGTATATTTTTATTGTTCCTTGTGGTTAATTTTTAATTCGAAGGTCTTGTTACTTTTTGTTTTCTTCGAATTAATTATTGTTGAGTGTAATGCGGATTAGTTCTACATTGGACTGATTTTAATAGCAAATGAAATGCAAATCAGACATTCGAATGTTCATCGGAATACATATTTGATCTCCCAAAGCTCAACATCTTCTCCTCTATCGTAATCGTTCATGTACTGAGGGATCTGTGTGATGTCAATGCGCTTGCCCACAAAAGTCCCCTTCTCTCGATCACCTGTTCCATAACACTTTAATGGAACCATTTCTTACCTTTAACATTGGATAACATAAAGGACACATCTTACATAGTCCATCTTCTCTAACGTAGCTTCTAAAGCAAGCGTAGCCATTGGCAACTATGTTGAGATCATCCAGGCTGAAGTTGTATCGTTTCTCCAATCCCAAATATAGCACCTGCCATTTTCAGATGTCTCTTGCTCTGTTTATGTACATATGGTTGCTTAAGCCTTTAGAAGTGATCCTACTGTTACCTTCTCACAACCGAATGACATCACCCTCTTTAACGTGCTAAATAGCGCAATGGTTAGATCATCGCTGTAGATCACATCTGCTGCAAAAATGAAGCTTGCATTTTTCACTTGTTCAAAGTCCTGCGAGCTCCAACAATACCTTAACATAAACCAGAAAACACAGCTATGTGAACGGGTCACACAAGATAATATATCAAGGTGAAGAGAAAGAAATTAAGATAATACTTTTCCGGATCTCTGCAGTCACCATGGCTGTCTTGAGTAGGCCATTCGCTTATCCAGTTGAGCTCACGAACATGTACCACGGTTTGGGGGTTAAACATGGATGAGTTGATTTCCACGTTGTTAGCACAGTTGCCAAGAATTTCGTCTCCATGATCTTTTGTAGGAGGAAGAAAACAGAAAAGCCTCAGGAGACCAGATACAGCTTGAAGAGTAAAGCATGTGTATTACGAAGCTGTACCAGTAAGGAAAACGGCCTTGGCGACCCGTGCAAGCAATATACCCAGTAACCCTGGCAAAGGAGAAAACAAACCAAGATATACAAAAGATGGAATGGACAGAGTTAAAGAGTATCCATCATGTTTAAGAAAAGGACCTGTTCCAGCACCGAGTTCTAGACAGACAATGCCATGAAAGTCAGATGAGGTGCACATCTTATGCAACACAAAGTCTGATAAGACCAGCTGTGCCTTCCACACCTGAAGAGAGAGATGAGCAGCGTGGAAAAGGCAAGAGATAGATTGAGAGGGCATACCTGCAGACCAACAAGAGGGATCGTTGATGTGATAGAATGCTGAATAGTGACAGTAAACGAGTGAGCGGATTGGACTGCTCAACAAAAGCAAAGGGTTAATAGGAGCCAAAGTCAAGGAGAAGAAATGCAAATGAGAGGGAAAAGATTACTATTACTATTACAAGTCTTGTTGTTGCGTCTAGGAAGAAGAAGATCTCCGTCTTTATCTACACTAATAATATTACAATGATCACTGCAGAAGGTGAAACGGGAAAGAAAGGGCTCTTTAGTGGCGGGTGGGCAACCGAGGTGAATCTCGCTCATCACCTCAATCTCTGAATCCTCCATTTTTTCCCAAGACCCACACTTTTGGATCTACAAATCACGGATTGTACAGTGGGAGAGAGAGAGAGAGAAGGCGAACAAGTTAGGGCTTTTCCAGCTCAGTGCGAATTAAGCGGCGGATGAAGATGAATGTAAAGAAGAAAGTGGAGTTGGTCGATTCCAACCAAGGATTCTAGGGTTGCATTAAAATGGCGGCGGCTTATAAGTTTACAAAGAATGGATATGAACGAACTCACACACTGACGACGACAACAAAAACAAAAAACACCATTTTTCATTTTTCATTTTTGTCTTTTTCTAATTCACTAAGGGAGGAGAAATCAATTTCGTGAGAGAGCATCGACGCGAGCGGCGACCTCATCAAAATCTGGGACGCTGGAGGGCTTAGGCTGCCAGGAGGCTGTTCGACGACTCATCCTCCTTATCCCCTCCTCCCTCGAATCTGATCTCATGTTTTTACTCTGTTTCAGAGCCTCCTCTTCAGCTTCAGGGGGCGGGTTTGCGAATCTTCGTCTCACTGATCTCGGCTTTGGTTTTCCGGCTGTGGGCGAATCTGTTTCAGACAATCATATAACCATCCATCATCAGTACTAATACTTGCTTGCTTGCAAAAAAACCAATTCTTTCTGGGTACCCTTTACTTTATGTACTCACCATTGTCCTCGGCCATGAGATCAGATTTGGTCATCTTCTCCGGAAGGCTTTCCTGTTTTTCGATTTTGGGTTTGCTGTAAGGCGCAGGCATGAGTCTGTAGTAGAAGGGTTTCGTTTCAGAATCCTCCTCCGGGCCAGTGACACAACTCCCGCTTGTACTCATGGAGTCTTCTTCTGCGCTTGTACTCATGGACTTATTGGTGTCATCCAAAGAGTCTTCTCTGCCATGAAACGAAAGGCTGATTCTGTTTTCCGTGCTTGTTTTGGGGTCGTTGCTCTTCGATTTTGCTTTTTCAGTTTCCGTCTGCAAAATGACAAATATGGGCATGAGAGTCTGGCTCCAAGTATATGCACATGTATTTTTATAGCAGACAAGGAAGGAGACTCACATGATGAGGTGGTGTGTAGTACAACCTCTGCTCTAAAGACTTGGCATCCCATTTTATGGAGTGCTCTCTGGCTATTTCCCGCAGCAGCTCCACCTTCATTTCCTTTGACGGTGGCTCTGCTTTGAATCTCTCTACAAACTGCACATTCGGATGGAGTCAGCAAGGAGCTGGTTATGGAGAGCATTGAACAGTCATTTAAAAAAAAAAATACCTCAGGATTAACAAACTGTTCAAGAGTATTCCCGTATCTCTCAGCAAATAAAGACCTGAGGTCGCGAAGCTCAGGCACTTCAGAGACTCTAGCGGCCGCATATACAAGGGAGGAGATGGCCTCGCGACACTCATCAGGGCACCGACTGCTCAAACAAGACCAACATTTAGATGAATGAATCCAAAGCAAGTAAAGGCCAATGAAAGGGGTGTTTTACCTGGACTTGTGTAAGAGAGAGACATTGGATGCAACACAGATGCAGAATTGCTCCAGCAGTTCATAACAAGCCAGCCTCCTTTTCTCCTCAATAAGCCCTTCTGCCTGTCACACACACACAACCATAGTCATGTGACTAACTTAAAAAGACAAATTTCTTAAGCAACAAGTCACTCTGTTATAACCAGCTGGTGACAGCATTAAATATGAATATATATATTTCTTTTTCGCATTGCTTCCGTATAATACTAAAATAGTAGGAACAAGGATTTAACGAAACCATCGTTGACCCTCTTATAGAAAAATAAATTGTTGTTTCTTTTGTTAGAAATGCCTGGTAATTGCTTTCACGTTCGGAGAACCCATCGTGACCCGTGGAAACAAGAACGGCGACAGAGGAAATGAATTAAAACCACAAAGGCAAGAAGAATATAATAGGGTAAACGAAAAATACCCTGCCATATGCATTGTAATCGAGGCTGTTCTTGAGAAGATCGACAATGTCGTTGTTGAGATATTTGCAAACCGAGTTTTTCTTCCTCTTCACGGTGTCTACTCTTGTCTTGGTTATCTTGACCAACGACTTGCTGAGAAATTAGAAACGATGCAATCAACGAGAGATGAACAAAACCAAGAAACGGAAAAGAAAGGACAAGACTTACCATTTCGTATAGAATTTGGGTTTAAACAGCCCATCAAACATTGTGCCTTGAGAATGTTTTCTTCTTTTTTGTTTTTCTTTTTGGGTGGTTTTTGTTATATCTCTCTCTCTTTCGTGCAAGAGAAAGAGAGAGAAGAAATGTGTCGTCCTTTTGGGAAAGATGGCGCTTAAAGGGAAGGGCTTTGGCTTTATAAGTAAGAGAGAGAGAGAGAGGAAATGAAAAAGAAACGACCTTGGCTTGGCCCGGTCTTACATGAGATCTGAAGAAACGGAGTTAATTGTAGCACAAGAAAACCACGGAACACCTGTGGAGAGAGGGATCTTGTCGCTTGGATAGGGTGTAATTTACCAAAACAGGGTGGGAGTTGACTAGGGTTAGTTTCGGAATTCAACTCTCTTTTAGTTAGTTAACCATTTCGTATAGTAGGTGAGAGTGATCTCTCACTAATCAATCATCATCGAATCGATTGAGTGACCGTTTTAATTGAACCTGTTTAGGTTCTTTCCATCGATTCAAACCAACAACAAGGAAACATGCAGAAGAAGGAAGAAAGAAAGAAAGAGGAGGAGAAGAAGGTGATCAGTTCCCACACTTGTGTGCTTGGAGCTTGTTTCTTCCAAACATTAAACACTTAATTAGGTGTATTTGAAGTATCGAGATAAAAGCTAATAAAATCTACCTCCTTGCTGGTCTCATATGATATGGGAATTAGATTGATTAATATAGTTGGATCCCAGAAAGAAGTGAAACTGAAAACACAGAGTTGAGTTATGAATGTAACATTTGAGTGAATAAATTTAAAAAAAAAAAAAAAAAATAAGGAAGAGAAAGAGACCAAATGATGTTAGTGTACTTAACGTTTCTTCTTCATGTGACTATGGGGATTACGTGCACTACTTGTTCCATAACAAGGATTTGAAGATTAAGAGAGAAAAGTTAAAAAGTATTGCGTAAGTGGACAATTGAGGATTAGGATATAATTAATAAAATATATATAGGCGTCCTACTTTTGGTTAATGGTGACTGGTGAGAGGAAACGAAAGAGTTTTGGCAGGATACGGAGGTGGCGGGAGTGAGTTGGGCGAGACGGTGCACCTCAGTCTCAATCTCAATCTCAATCTCGATCTCTATATTTTCTTTCTTTCTCTTTCTCTTACGTATTGAAAATTTCTAAAATGGATTTCTGGCCGGAGTTTATGGCGAGCACCTGGGGAAGAGAGTTTGTGGCCGGTGGTTTCGGCGGCGTGGCCGGAATCGTCTCCGGCTATCCCTTGGACACCCTCAGAATTCGGCAGCAACAGAGCTCCAAATCGGGCTCTGCCATGTCTATTCTCCGCCGCATGATCGCCGCTGAGGGTCCCTCCTCGCTCTACAGAGGCATGGCTGCGCCTTTGGCCTCCGTCACTTTTCAGGTTTCTTTTCCAACTTCCAAGGATTCGAATATTCTGATTTTGATTCCATCTTTGATATTTTATTTTTGGGCGCTGCAGAATGCGATGGTATTCCAGATATACGCCATACTATCTCGCTCCTTTGATTCCTCTCTTCCTCTCCAAGAACCTCAACCTCCTTCCTACAGAGGCGTTGCTCTTGGAGGCTTTGGCACCGGCGCTGTCCAGAGCCTCTTGCTCACCCCTGTCGAGCTCATCAAGATTCGTCTCCAGCTTCAACACACCAACTCTGGTCCCGTCTGCTTGGCCAAGTCCATCCTTAGGAGACATGGTTTTCAGGGGCTTTACAAAGGCCTCACCATTACTGTCCTCAGAGATGCTCCCGCTCATGCCCTCTACTTCTCGACCTATGAGTACGTCAGAGAAAGCCTTCATCCCGGCTGCAGAAAGAGTGGGGAAGAAAACCTCACCACCATGTTGCTCGCAGGTGGCCTTGCTGGTGTCGCCAGCTGGGTCGCTTGTTATCCTCTTGATGTCGTCAAGACCAGACTGCAACAAGGTCACGGGGCTTATGACGGCATTGCCGATTGTTTTCGCAAGAGCGTCAAACAGGAAGGCTATAGGGTCCTCTGGCGTGGCCTCGGGACTGCGGTTGCCAGGGCCTTTGTGGTCAACGGTGCTATTTTTGCTGCCTATGAGGTTGCCTTGAGGTGTTTATTCACTCAATTGCCATCCGCTCATTCTGTCGCAGGAAAGTGAGAACAAGTTTCATGGACCTCTGAATCTAGTTAATATTATTAGCACATCTATAATAGTTTGAGGTGGATTTGGATTGCGTTGGTCACGCAAATCTGACTGACTCTGCTTTTAAGGATCAGGCAGAAATCACAGTCACATTCAAACCCCCCCTAAGAAAACAGATGAAATGAAATTCTTTTGCTATATGCTCCCCCCTTTCCACTTCTTTGCTAGTGGGTTTTGTTAGATTCCCAAAATAAAGAGTGCCAAGGAATATGAACTCATATACACGGTCTCTAATGCTCATTGGTTTCGGATGATTTTTTTTGTTTAAAGAATTGATGCAACAGCCTATGAACATCTCCGTAGCCTTTGGTGGAATAAATAAGACGATCTTTGATCCACTTTGGCAGCTTGTTGGATGGATGAGATGTTCTTTTGGATGGATCATTAGAATATCGAGCATCTACCAGTAAAATGGCTGCATAGTCATTTACGTGCCTGATGGCTCTACCTGAAAAGCAACCAGGGAAGAACATTTGTCTCAGTCCCGTCAACACTAAATAAAAACGCAACATATATTTGAAACCACAAACTCACCGATCGATTGGTTAACTGCTTTCATACACAGATTTTCATAGTATTCTTTTCCTCTCTGTTTGCAGCTCTTTAACACGCCAAATCCTGCTTGAACATCTCCACTGTAGTAAGAATCATCAACCAAAGTCAGATAAGGTTTTGCGGAATCTGAATCTCCAAGACCTTCTATATGCTTTATTCTCTCTAACAACTCAATGTCAGACGGGCTGGGATACGGCAGACCAACCATCACAACACACCGGCACATGCTGTCGCTGAAGTTGATTCCTTCTGACACCTTCCCACCAACAACAGCTAGCATTATTGCCCCTCTTTCGCTTTCTATAGCTTCCTTATAATCTCTGAGAACAGCTTCTACTTCAGTGTTTCTTCTGGGTTCTCTGAACACACGCTTCTTCTTCATTATTCTTCTGAGTATCCCTGAGTTACTCCACGCTGTGTGCACCTGTGTTTCATACTCAAAGGAGGAGAAGAAGACGATAACTCCCTCAGGAACAACTGCCACCAGGTTGCTCATTAAGAGTCCTAACTCCTGTATCTGCCAACCATTCCCGGGAAAGTCAAAAACATAAGAAATAAAACATGTGAGAAATCTCATTAATGTTAAAAGGAATAAAACATGTAAGAAATCAAGCTGCTATTTGGATTACTCACCATTCCTGTTGAGCTTCTTGAACTGTGGCTAAAGTCAAAAGACTGACCAGAAGGACCATGTGAAACTGCGACTGGCATTATGCTCTCAGGGGGGACAATGTGACTACATGAGAAGAACTGCAGCTGATTTGATGGTAGCCATGGAAAGAGTCGTTCTCTTGTCTCTTCTATAGGCTGAAGTGTCCCACCGGCCAATATGACAGCATGTGCTTCATTCACCACCTACAAATTGGTTTCATTAACAGTTACATAATTGAATTGGGGAAACCACTACGGAGTCAGAAATAAAGAAACTCATTTATGCAAGGGCCAACCTCAGAAAATAACTTTGCTCCAGTAAGCATGACATATTTAATGTACCCTCCTTGTTGGCCAGAGGTAGACGAACTCGTCCTTGAAATTATTATCCGCCCATCACCATTGTTGTTAGTGAGTGCCACCAACATATCAGAAAACGCTCTAAAACTTGTTAACTTGCTCATTTCCTCATGAGCCACTGGATCTTTCTGCAACATTGCAACTCTCTCTCCATATCCACTGACCTGGACACAGTTGAACAGCAAAGTTAAGAAAAGGGAAATGGACAAGAGAAAAGAGTTGGACAAGCGAAAGGCGCAAATAGTAAGAACCAATTACCTTATGAATGATATTGCTTTCCTTTATATAGGCAAGTAACTTGACCAAATTGATATTGTCTATATTCAGAGAAAATAAAAAGTCATATATTGCCATGGAACAAGCACCACAGGGATTGCTTTTAGAGGGGATTCCTGTATCAAGTCCAACATTTACGCTGTTCAGATTCCCGTTACTAGTAAAAGGTTTGAGGAGGGCTCGGGTGAGAATCAACAGAATTTGGATATATCTCCGGTTTCCAGCTCCCAAGAGATTCTGGAATCTACCCAGATAACTCTCTATGCTGCACTTAATATCTTCCAACTGCAATACAAATCATCTAAAAATCGTGAATCCACATTTTGGGAAGTATCAGCAAAGCAGCTTCGATAACATCCTATTCAAGCAACTTGTACTCTAAAAGCAGATGAAATTTTACCTGTAACACTGTTATTTTTGCATCGTGCATACTGAGAAGAGTGTCAGCCAAATTGTGAGCCTCGTCTATGATAACAACACTGTTTTTCAAGCTTAAACCAAGAGATTCTCGTGACGACTTTGATAGAAGAGACTGATATGGAAGAATAACAAGATCAGCTGCCGGGGCCATTCTTCTAGAACCGTAGTATGGACAAGTTCTCATTTCTCTTCCAAGCTGAACAAGATCCTCAATGTCCATGGCTTCTTGTTGAAAACTCTCAGCCTTGAATTCTCTCTGAAGTTTATGTTTTCTAAGCATTGGACATCTGCAGGAAGCTTTGGTTCGTCCTATCCTTACATTTGTACCTAAATTCTGAAATGTGTAAGCTTCCATTAGTTAGCAAAATATTTCTTTGATTCTACTAAACAAAATGACGAAACAAGCACACATTCCTTTATGTCAGAAGCCTGGATTAAGAATTGAGATGCTACCAGCAATGCAAGAAAGAAAAAGGTTTATAGATAAAAGGCAGTCATCATTAAACAAGTTGATAGTGTGTACCTTCTTTTTAGAGACTTGAGATTTCTTCTTCTTTTGCATCTCCAAGCACCTCTCGTTGATTTGGGCCACATTACCAAGCTTAAGAACATCTATACATGACCTAGTGTAAGTGTAAGTAAGTATGAAGCAAAGAATCAATGAAAAAGAGGAAGGAGAAATGATGGGAGACCTTCATTTATGCACAAGTTCTTTCGGGAGCCAAGACATACAACTTTGATATTTTTGGCAAACACAGTCTTCCGCAACTCCTTGACAAATTGGGAAAGCTGTGAATGTGTTCGGCTGCAAAAGAAAACCTTGGGTCCTTGTTCGTCATCGGAGCATTCATCCTCATCCTCTGATGAACTGTCAAAACCTCCGGCGGGTTTTCTCTTTGACTTCCGTCCGCCCGAAGATGATTCATCATCTTCGCTTTGGTATTCTTCCAACAAAAATTCTTGATCGATAAGCTCAGCCTCGTCTTTGCTTACAGAAACCTTTCCTTCCGTGGTGGGGTTAGAGAAAAATTTGGGAACCCTTGAGGATTTGATGCTCTGGGCATCATCATTGGCTCTATCGTTTTCGCTGAGAGTAAAATTTCTCATCCAATAGGGCTCGTCCTCAGCATCAACCTTGTCGGAATCTTCTGTCATGTCTTTCTCCTTGCGGTCAATCAACCACTGGAGAGCACTGCAGATAATGCTTAGAGATTTCCCAGTACCTGAGAGATCAAACCCTATAATAGTAGTAAAATGTGGAAAACAAAACCTTCATATAAAATGTGAGTACCTACCAGTGGGGCTTTCGAGCATGGAAACGCCTCCCTTGTCCAGAAACTGATAGAGCGCATTCATGAAATCGATTTGGATCGAGTACGGCTTGTACGGAAACGCCGGGAATTCTCGTTTCTCCGTCATCGAGGACACAGAAGAAGAGAAACTCGCTTCCGTTGTTTGCCGCCGATTTCGAAGAAGACGAGGCTGTATGGACGCGGGGCTCCATTTTGTATAGCCCAGTTCAGCTTCTGATGGGCTAACGGAAGATTGAATAGCCCAATTAACGGATGGGCTTATCGATGTATCAGCAGTTGTATCGGATCCAACCCTTTCAGTCACCTCCTCTCCAATTGCTGCTGCTGCTGCTGCAGCCATGGCTTCCTTCAACGAAGAAACCGCCAACAGGTTGCTTACCCAGGTCTGCAATTCCTCTAGTCTTCCTTCATTTTTAATCTCTGATTTTCCCGATTTGATTTTCATCTCTTGTTTATATTATATGGTTGAAGGTGGAGTTCTACTTCAGTGACAGTAATCTACCCAGAGATGAATTCCTCAGCAAGGAAGTCACCAAGAGCAAAGATGGTCGTATCCTATATATAAATCGGAGCATACAGACACTGTTTTTTGTTTTTGTTTTTTTCCTTGATCGATCGTGTGACGTGACTGATGCCCGAAACTAGTGGTTAGTCTGCCTCTGCTTTGTTCCTTCACTCGTATGAGGAACCTCCTTGGCCTCGGTAACAACATCAAACGAGAAGACATCCCTCCTAGAATTGTTGAGGAAGTTGCTAATCTCTTGCGCACCTCTGATTTTCTTAAAGTTTCTAACAATGGTGCACTTTCGTTTCCCTTGGTTTTGTGTCTGTGACTTATGATATTCTTGTTCACATTTTCCCTACCTTGTTGATCCAAATTACCTAGGACAAAGGATCGGTAGAGGAACAAAACTCTCCAAACCGGAAGAGGTGCTTGAACAAGTCCACAGAAGAACCCTTGCCGCTTCACCTTTTGAGTACAGCATTCAGATGGAAGATGTAGCATCTTTCTTCTCTCAATATGCCAAGGTTCTTCTTCACATGCGTCTAATAATGATGTCCAAACTTGCTTTTTGTTATTTGCTCATCTGATTTTAGCTGTTCAGGTAAACAGTGTGAGGCTACCTCACCACATTGCAGATAAGCGACACTTTTGTGGCACTGCTTTGGTTGAATTCTCCTCTGAACAAGACACTGACGATATTTTGAGGCAGGGTTTCGTCTATGCAGGCGCCGACTTAGTACTAGTACCAAAGTAAGTTGGGATGGTTTGTGTTTCTGTATGTAGCAGATTGACATGACCTGATTATTCCTGTTTGCTATACAGGAGTGATTTTGACTATCAAAGAGAGAATATGATCAAGCAACTCGGAAAATCAGGCTCAAGTTCTAGAGATACCTCCCACAACGAGTCAGTTTGTTGTTTGTTTTGTTTGACCAAAACGCTTCTTGATTGTTGAAATGCAAGTTGGCTCATATATTTCTGCTCATATGTATTGCTACAGATTCCGCAGAGGTCAGCTTGTCAAATTTACATTGAAATGGATAGCCAGTGGAGGAAAAGTAACAAACAAAGGTACTTTCTCATTTCTCAAGACTGTTGATCTCTTAAAAAATATGAACTGCTCTCTAAGCAAATTCTCGGCGTTGCAGAAAAACCCAGGATTCTGGAAAATAAAATCAGAGAGAAGGAAGATAAGGAGGCAGGCATTGCTGAGAGATTGGAAGGAAATGATTTAAAGAAGGAAAGTAGAGATTCACTGGCAGATATATCATGTGCTAGCTTGTGCAAGGAGAGAATTGACAACGCTGATCAACTTGTGGTTCCCCCATGGAACAACAGTGATTCTGTTGGCTCTGAGGTTCTCAAGGATGTATTTCAAAGATTTGGCAGCGTTAAGGTAAGTTGCAACCTTTGTCCAACCACCAATCCCCTGAAAAGTGATTGTTGAGCAATCATCTTTTCCTGTGCTTATTGCAGCATATAGAATACTCTCGTGGATTGGATTGGGGTTACATTTGTTTTATAGATTCAGAAACAGCAATGAAAGCCCGTTCGGCTGTGGAGTTTGTTGGAGGTTTAGTTGTGAAGAATAACTTGCCGGTAGCCTTAGAAGCAGTAAATGGTAAGGTGCCAATTCCCTTGAGTTAGTCATGCCAAAAAACGGAGTTAACCATAGAAACGTTGGCATTGACTGATATATTAATGCTTTCAGGGGAGATGGAGAGAGAGCTGTGGAAAAGACTATCATCAGCTGAGCCGGACGGAGGAGGGTATGACATCAAACCAAACCTTGTCTACTTATAGTTGGGACTTGACTTGTACCAGCACTCATTTGTTCACATGCTGTATCTGGTACTTCGTTGGTTGTTTACCAACCTAACTCCAAGATTCTTTGTTCATGTGTATCAGGAAAGAAGGTGACATAAAGGATAAAGGCAAAGATGTGTGTTTCGAAACCGCGCAACCGATCAAGAAAGCTCGAAAGGAGCCCTAGTTAAAATAGATATTGCTTCACTTGACGATAATAATGTCCTCTATGAGTAGTTTGGTAAACGTTTTTGGTCTGTTATGGTTAGCTTATTGTCCTAATTGATGCGCAACTCGTATGTTACTCCATTACTTTGGGCAAAGAAAGATAAGTAATAGACATAAAACAGAGAGGATTCGTCTAGTATTCAAAATCCATTCCTTATATACAACAGTGTAACTTTACTTGGAGAGAAAAGATCCTTTCCATTATTAGTATACCAACATAAGAATATCAAATGAAACCAAATCCCAAGTGTACCATCATTTAGACCACCGGAGTCATAAGTGGCTTCCCAGAAAAGTGTGCTTCCAAGTTACGCACCACTAGATCGGCCATGGCATTCCGTGTCTCCACAGTGCCACTCCCCACGTGAGGGAGAAGAACGACATTTTCAAGGCCAAAGAGCTCCTCGGGCACGTGCGGCTCTTTCTCAAACACGTCGAGGGCAGCCCCACCTAGCCGGCCTTCTGTTAGAGCTTTGACAAGCTCTTGCTCGTCCACATGTGGACCACGGCCTATGTTTATCAGCACACCCTTTGCTCCTAATGCATCCATCACCTGCCGGTTCACAATGTGTCTGGTTTCATCTGTCAAGGGGCATGCCACCACGAGGATGTCTGAGTTCTTAGCGAGATCAACCACCGTAGGATAATACTTGTAGGCTACATCAGGCTTCACTGTTCTTGAGTAGTAATTGATTGGGCAGCTGAAGGCTTCAGCCCTCTTTGCGATGGCAGTCCCAATTCTACCTAGACCAATGATGCCCACGGATTTTCCACTAAACTGAGTCAACAAGAAAGAATGTTTAGTTTTGTCGGAAAGCAGAGATAGAAGTAGAAGACCAAAGATAAGCAGAGCTCTTTTCTAATAAGAGTAAAAGCAGCTTAACACAACATATACAAATTCCATAATCCACAATCTGGCCATGCATAACATAAGGTGGTCGCTTTTCAAAGAGACCAAACAAGCTACTGTGTCTACTATGTAAATCCAATCAGCCCTTACGATCATCACCTTTGACCACCAAATTCATTTCCAATCACCATTGACTTTGACTTTTTCTATGGAAATCCGATTTTGTATATATATATATATATATAGGCGTCGATCTGATCTCTATATACCTCTAACAAAGATGTCAATACTTTTAAAGGGTATGTGAAGAAAGAGAGAACCTTAGTGGTGAGTTGGAAGTCACCTTGCTTCCACTTTCCGCTCCTGACATAACGATCGCACTCACATAGCCGTCGGAGGAGAGCGAGGATAAGCCCAATCGCGAGATCTGCGACGTCTTCGGTGAGAACGTCGGGAGTGTTGGTGACGCGGATCCCTTTTTCCTTGCATTTTCCTAAATCGATCTTGTCTAACCCGACGCTGAAGCTGGAGACAATCTCAAGCTTGGGCAGATCGTTGATGAGTTGCGCATCAGCGCCGGCAGAGGCATTTCCAACGACGGCGCGGATAGAGTTCCGATGTGTTTCTAGAAAGACGGATTTCTCAGGAGAAGTCCAGAAGCGAAGAAGGTTGAAGCGCTTCTGAAGCTCGTTCTCGAGGTACGAAGACATGGGGCACATCATCAGGACTCCGATTGATTCCATCTTTTTGGAAATGCAGAGAATGCTCTTGAGTGGCTAATGTCTACTACTGTATATCGGACTAGGACGATGCGTCCTTATATTAATATGGGCCCCTATTTGAAATTACCCACTAGTAATGGGCCACAAATGACCCTATTCAAGTTTCTTCTAAATTTAATCACAAGCAAGCTGTGTCGGCCATATCTTTTCCTACTGGACAACATCGCACGTTTGATATTCATGCATTGAAAACTGAGATTCATGAACATTATATGTGTATGGGAAACGTAGCAGATTCCCCGTTGACATTGCAGAATCCACTGATATGGTAATCACAATTTACATACACTATAGTATATTATAACATTTTACATTCAAATAAAGACCTCTCAAACTCAAATTATCAAATCCTAAATAATGATTAGTGGGTTGTAATTAAGAGGTCGCCTCCTCCACAATTTTCTCAAGCCAAATTAAGTGTAACAATTAGGCATTATTCCCCTTCATTGTTTTTGCCGCTCGATTAGCTTCTCCTCCCCTCCCTTTTGGTTCTCCCCATCTCAAGAGAGGCAGGAAATGGTTCGTGCGTCCGAACAAGAACAGGAAAGCTATAGGAGCAGGCTCTTCAATTTCAAATGGAGGAACAACGACAACAATAATGCAGCGAGACACGCCAACAGTCTCAGCGTCGAGACCGGTCTAGACGAGGCTGCCACCGGGTCCAACGAGGCCGAACCGTTGACCATTATTCATCCTAGTAACGGGCCGCCACTTTCAAGATCGGGTGCGGATGAAGCAGCGCTGGCCGCCGCACTGGCTAGAGAAAAGCAGCTTTTGGCAGGCATGTCTCTCTTCTCTTCCCCATATCTCCTGCTTTCTTATCTAAGCTAAAGAAGATGGCTTGCGGTGATGTCAGACATGGAGCAGATGAAAGAGCGCTTCTCCAAGCTGTTGCTGGGAGAGGACAATTCCGGTGGAGGCAAAGGAGTAGCCTCTGCTCTCGCCCTCTCAAACGCAATCACAAACCTTGCAGGTAGGTTTAGGTTTAGGTTTTAGCTGGATGCATGGTGACCCTCTTTTATGAAATGAAACAACAACCATCCATCTGACGTTAACATGTTGGTTGGTAGCTTCCGTGTTCGGAGAGCAACGGCGTTTGGAGCCAATGCCTGCAGAGAGGAGAGCAAGATGGAGAAAAGAGATTGATTGGCTTCTCTCCGTGACAGACTACGTGGTGGAGTTTGCTCCATCTCAGCAAAAAAATAAAGATGGGACCAATATGGAGGTTGCTAATCAATTACGCGTTTTCTCTATCTGCTTTGGTACACATCCTAATTAAATGATTGGTCTTGATTAACAACAGATAATGACCACACGCCAACGTACTGACCTCCACATGAATATCCCCGCATTGAAGAAACTGGACGCCATGCTCATCGTAAGACCTCTTTTAGCTGACCAGTTAATAAGAACAAATGTCACGTACTGCTTTAATTAGTATATCATCCTTTTTCTACCTAGGATTGTCTAGAAAATTTCAAGGACCAAAGCGAGTTCAGCTATGTTTCAAAAGATTCCCCTGACTCAGACAGTAAGAGAAACGACGACAAATGGTGGATTCCAACTGTCAAAGTTCCGCCAGATGGTCTATCAGAAGCTTCTAGAAGGTTTTTGCAGTACCAGAAAGATTGTGTGAACCAGGTTCTAAAGGCAGCCATGGCCATAAACGCACAGGTTTTGTTCGAGATGGAGATACCCGAGAGCTACATCGACTCTCTCCCAAAGGTACACCGATTAGAATATTTATTGGTTAGAGTTGAATGAACAGAGAATACTCACGTCACTTGTTTGTTTGTACAATTACAGAACGGGAGGGCGAGTCTCGGGGATCAGATGTACAAGAATATAACGGTGGACTTCTTTGACCCGGACCAGTTCCTGAGCAGCATGGACATGTCCTCGGAGCACAAGATCATCGACCTCAAAAACAGAATCGAGGCATCAATCATTATATGGAAACGCAAAATGGTTTATAAAGACAGCAAATCATCGGCCCCGTGGGCTTCCGGAGTCAGTCTGGAGAAGCGAGAGGTTTTCGAAGAGCGAGCTGAGACCATTTTGCTCATCCTCAAGCAAAGATACCCTGGGATCTCTCAGTCTTCACTCGACATCAGTAAGATCCAGTTCAACAAGGACGTGGGTCAAGCGGTGCTAGAGAGCTACTCAAGAATACTGGAGAGCTTGGCGTACACAGTACTGTCGAGAATCGACGATGTTTTGGAGGCAGACCGAGCGAGGAACAAGAGGAGCACGCCGATGGAATCAGAGGACGAGACGCTGGCGGGGAGCATGACGCTCTCGGATTTCATGGGATGGGACTTCGATCAGGGGAACGCCGACTTGGACTCCAAGAAGGAGATAATATCGGATGATCAGTTGGTGAAGGAGAAGCTAAGCGTGGTGACCACCAAGAAGACCTCATACCTCGAAACCCTAGGCGGCGTCAAGAGTCCTACGGCGCGGCATTGATAATAGTAGGTGTGGACATGACAAAACACAAAACATATATATATAGGGGGAAAATAAAGAGCGAAGAAGACGGGTTACCTTTTAGGATTCAAAACTTTTCAAAGGCTTTGTAATTCCTTTTTTTTTTTCCTTTTATACATAAACAAATTGGGCTTTATGATTAGGCCCATTTAATTGTAAACCCATTTTAACCAATTTTATCTGTCTACATCTCAGTCAGTCATATATACAGTGTCAGTAGCCTTATCATCTTCTTCATCCAATTCGAGGGGGATTACGATGACTTCCCTAACCTCATCTCTGCAAGCTCTCAAGCTTTCGTCTCCCTTCGCCCATGGCTCCACTCCACTCTCTTCTCTCTCTAAGCCCAATTCATTCCCGAACCCTAGAATGCCCGCTTTAGTTCCGGTCATCAGAGCGATGAAAACGATGCAGGGGCGCGTGGTGTGCGCAACCAACGACAAGACTGTGGCGGTGGAGGTGGTGAGGCTGGCTCCCCACCCCAAGTACAAGAGGCGCGTCAGAAAGAAGAAGAAGTACCAAGCTCATGACCCGGATAATCAGTTCAAGGTGGGCGACGTGGTGAGGCTGGAAAAGAGCAGACCCATTAGTAAGACTAAATCATTTGTTGCGCTTCCCGTCGTCGCCAGGAAAGCCGAAGCCGGAGGAGATGCCCTCCTTGGCATTCCCTTGGAGTCTCAGCAGCCGGCTTAGAGAATTATCCTCTTTCTTTCTTTCTTTCTTTCGGTAAAGTTGTCTTTTTGATTTCCGTTTCCGATGATGCTCTGCTTCTGTTTGTTGTGTATCCCGAACCATTGTAATTTATGGAATGCTTTTGTCATTTCATTGCTTATGCCATGAATGTGATTTCTATCTGATTGTCTCCTAGTAGTACCAATTGTTTTGCGTTTATTGATCTTGACCTCCAGTTACATTTAGTTTAGTGGTGGTAGAATGTGAATGATGTTTCTGTTGGTAATGTTTTCGTGAACTATGTACTTCTGGATTCTGGTCTCAGTGATTCGACTGTTTGTTTTGTTTTGGTAATATTTGAATGGAATCTCTCAGTTTTCAGTCGAGTACGATTCGCTTAGTGGACCAAAATAGTGTTGGATAATAATATGATTGCAGAAGACAGAGCTCGTCGTCGTTTTTGTACATAACTTAATGCAATGCTATACATTATCATATACTTATATAGGTAATAACATCTTCATAATAGTGGCACCTGCTGTGAGTTGTCATCAACAATCTTCGATTTGTAGGCTTCTCTTAATGTTGTGTAGCGTGACAGAGACGAGGTTTGTGACGGATTCTACAGACTCCATATTCAGTTTTGCTACAGGAGAAGGGTTGATGAGGGTTTGGAGGGCGAGTGTGAGCAGAGACCCTCCTTCGCTGTTTCTGTCGCCTTGTGTAGTCGTGATTACCAGTGGCCGTGACTCTACTCCATCGGGTATGATTGAGAAACCAGAGGGGAGGATTTGGATGTTGCTTGGATCATGTCCCGCAAGCACCAGCTGTGTCGTGTTTATATCTACGGGAGCGTATACCACCACCGACTCATACGAGTTAGTGCAGCTGTCTTGCAGCACCCATATGCTCTTTTCTCTCGATTTCACTGTCTGGAAATAGAAATCCAGATTATGGAAGCCGAGACAAATTGAAAGAATGAGCAGACAAAACAAAACCTACCTGGATAGCCACTGAGTTGCCTCTGTCTTGTCCCTTGGATAAGCTTGCAATAGACTGAACATGCGCTCCGTTTGACAAAGCATCCCACTGATGATATATATATAGTTAGATATATGAGTGGAAACCGATTTTATTGTTTGCATAGATGTGTATGGGTTTGAGAATGTACCTCGTGACGACGAGCTTCATCTCTAAAGAAATCGAAGAGAAGAGTAGGAGAAACAGGTAACCAGAGGGAAGAAGAAGCGCAGACAATTACTCCCGTGGGCTCGCCAGGATCATGGAGGTTCTTCCTGGAAGAAACCCGCATGTCTTGTCCAGTTTTTGTGGTGATTTTTGTCCATTGATGGTAGCTTGATGCAGCAATGGCGCGATAGAAGCTTTGTGTCATCCTCTGCGCCATCTTCAGCACGCTCTTTCTCCCAGCCAGTGTTGTAACTCCTGATCATCGACAGTGGAGGATGGGGTTTAGAAGTAGTGAAAAGATTATATGTATAGAAAGATAGAGAGAAAGAGAGAAAATGGAGGATCCAGGGATATAGACAGACCGAGAGAGTCCTTGGTGGGGACGTTGGTAGCCATGAAGAAGACGAGGCGTTCGCAGTGGAGCTGAAGTGTGGCGACCCAGTGTCGAGCCCCAAAGGCCAAACCAGTGTTGACTAAGGAGCGGAAGAGAGGCTGAACCGTGGAGGCAGACACGTCGAGATGTTCCACCCAGGTGACCTTGGAGTGGCCGTTGGAGGTGTCCTCGATGATGCATCCTGAGGGGAGTTTCCGACATTTTAGAAGAGAAGCCTCCTTCTCCGTGCTGCTGTCCTCCACGGAGACCGAGACGTCCACGATAGCCCATTTCTCAGGGCTCAGCTGCCGGCAGCTTCTCACGAAGTACACTTCTCTAGTAGGAACGACTGGAGTGAGCAGTTGCATCTCCCCAAACATCTGCCAGTTAACCATATCATCCACCCCCATGTATCAGATTCAGTCGTCGTCAATATTATTAATGATCACTTATGTATATATAAAGTTGACAACTCACCAGCTGAATGGCACCGTCAATCCGTGAAGGCCCTTCACCTTGACGGATTACATCAACCGTCGCCGCCTTTGAGATCAAGCACGCAAACATCTCTGTCCATTGCCCCTGCGCATTACACACATCAATTTATTGCATCCTTTTTATACACATTTTTAAGTCATCTATAGTATATAGATAGGAACTATTGATAAATAGAGAAAGTACCACGTCCATGAAACTCTGGGCAAGTTTATGTGCGTCCATGAACACAATCCCCGCATCTCTGGATGCTTCGATGGTTTTCCTTCCGGGAAACGGAGAGGCTTGAGCTTGGGGAAACTCCTTGAGGTACTCATCGTAGTTGAGAATCTCACGGCCAGTCTCAACGCTGCGGAGCCACAGAGGTTCGCCGGAGGTGGCCATCTTCTGGAGTTCAAGGGTGGCTCGGTTGGCAATCTCGGTTATGCGGGACTTCTCAAGGGCAAAGACGCCCGTGTAGAAATCGAGAGATCCGAGACGGTGTTCTTGCTCGTCGGAGCATGAAGCCTGCAGGGGATAGGGAGTGCGTCCGAGAGCTGCACGAAGCTTATCGAGCTCGGCTTTCAGTTTGGAGTTTTCGAGGTGGAGATCATCGGGGCCTCCTCCACAATTGGGGCAGGAGGAATTAGCCTTGGAAAACGACTCTCTCATGGCTTTGTTTTCCTCTCGCAGCTTCTCTAGTTCAGCCTTGAGCAGCGAGTTCTCGTGCCGTTCTTGAATAGCCTATTCATGTTTGATTCATAAACTACTCGCTACTATTCTTTAATTTTCACAATTAATCCATATATATCACGTAGATAAACATACCTTGATCTGGGTGCGGCGGTTTTGGAACCAGAACTTGACCTGGCGAGGAGCCAACCCTAATTGCTTGCTCAGCTGCTGTCGTTGCTTCTCGTCCGGATGTGGTGTCTCTTTGAATAGACTGCAACATCGAATTCAGACATAACCATATATTATTACATCTGCTTGTTGTTTCTCTATTACATAAGCAAGCAACTAAGGCATATATATGCATACTACCATTCGGCTTTAATTATGATCGAATGAAACAAGTTAACACGTTATTGTTTGAGCTTATTAGTGCTATTACGTGTCCAACTAAAGTCATGTCTAGAGAAGAGGGAGAGTATACATATAATAAAGAGAAAGCGTAGGCAAACCATGTAAGGGCTTAGAAATTAATCCTGGATCATCATCGGCATTAATATATTATGAATACATTAGTGGATATGCGTAAGTTAACGTGTGAATTGCTGCTGCCAATTCAGCGCAAGACACCCTCCTCGGTCAAATATATGAAGATAAGGTGATACATGAAATAAAGATATCAATTTGGCAGGAAAAGGTGAGATCATTAATGTTTACATACACGTAGAAATAAACACGTTTAGATGGCAAAAAACAACGTAACTAATAAATGTTCCTTGTTTGAAACCCTAAGTAATCGGAATCCCCTAGTGAAACTAATCAAGAGAGTAGTGTGGGATGAGGGTGAAGCATAGATATATAATTAAGTAAAAAGGGTTAAAAATTATATGAGTAGCTAGAGTAAGGAAGAACGTAAACGTACGCTTCCATGTGTCTGATCTGATCGGTGGTGTGGCGATGATACTTCTTCCGCTTCCTCTTATTGCCCTTGTTCCCCTCCTCTTCCTCCTCCTCCTCGAGATCCTCACCCTCCAAGTCCTCCTCTGATCTGGATCTCGTGGGTCCTGAGTTCTCGCTGCTCATTTCGACTGTACGATCCTCATCGTCAACTACCCTTCTGCTCAGAAAGTCCTCCTCAGGGTTGGTGCTGCCGGAAGATGCATTCCGGAATATCCCAGCCTGTGTAGATATATGTCTCCATTAAAATCATGAATATATAATATATGTTTATGTGAGTGTATGTAGAAAAGAGAGTATACGAGAGAGAGGGAGAGTGCTGGAGAGGAGAAAAAATCTTTGGTGGGTTGTTTCGATGACATCTCGACGGCCATTGACGTACAAATCCAATCCCTTCTTTGCTTATGTTTTCCCCTCGCACTCCTCCTTCCTTATATATATATCTCTCTCTCTTTTTCTCTTTTACTGTTTTTTTTATATACCAAAATTAATGTTCTTTTTAATACAGTATTAATATAGTATTATAAGGAAGAAGGGATTAATATAATATAGTATTATTAATATAGTATTTCGATGACATCTCGATGATAGCCTCTTCAATTCCAATTATATAACCGGTCGCGTTTTTCAGATATTTCCCCCATTTCTCTACGTATGTATTGCTTGACTTTTAGGTGCTTCTTAATTTATAATTAGTTTTTTTAAATCCATCTCTTTAATTACTTCTTTACAGTTTTATACTATATTGACTACTTCAATCCGACAATTGAAAATTTTAAAACATGGCCAGCTGCTACAGCAATTGCAGCCATCGATCGACAATACAATTTTCTTTTATATATGAATATTCGATTTTCATATGAGCAAATCAAATAAATTCAAATTTGAAAATGGAAAATCACCCTCAATTAATTCAGTTACTAGTTTTAATATAAATGTTGGAATCATGTCCGCACAAATTAACGATATGTGGAGCTGAGTAGCTAGCTTGAACGTAACTATATATTGCCATTAATCATGAATGGATTATCCGATATATAAATTACGTTGCTATAGATTACTGTAGACAGGGAGAAGGAATGAGAATAAGGATATATATTGCATGATACGTAACTACAGTATGATTTAAGGATATAAAAACAAAAGACGAGCTTATCTGTCTCTCTTCTTTAATTGAATTGTGTGTGGAGAGACTAGAGAGAGAAAGACATAATGTCTCTGTCAGATTTCTTAATTGGTTTATCTAGCTTGAAATAAGACAGAGTTGACCGTTAGATACTCGGATGGACTCAACTAACTTTTAAGCACCTAATTTTCCAACCGCATTTTCTGCTTTCTTCTTCCCTCCTTAATTATCATCATTATGACTTGTATTTATTTATTACTATATTTATTTGATTAGTTATGATTCAATACAGTATGTACTACTATCTATTATTGTGAGATCGATCACTTATTTCAAACAATTCGTAACTTATACAAAACGCTAACATCACATCTAAGAAAATGTATATATATTTATTGTAAACTTTGATGTAGAAAGCAAGTAATTGCATCAGCATAGGAAACAGGAAAAGCATTGGTAAGAGAGAGAGTGATGACTACAGAATATTACAGCTTAAATAAATGGCTAGTGATCCCATATTACTAGCGATATTCCTCTAATACACTAGAGCTAGTAGTAGAGTAGCAGTATTAGTCCTTAAACAATATTAAGACCACTAACGGTAAAGGCAGGAAGGAAGAGTTGTTGTTAGAAAGTTTTTTAAAACTAAGAGTTGTTGGATAGAGCAATCCGAAGATGACGTGAGCGGGGAAATATAATGCAGCGGAAAGAGACGTCGTCGCATATATATATTTTTTTAGCGAGAGGCATTGACCGATCGTTACTCATTAATTCCAGCGACCTTAAAAGGAAATGAATGCTCTTTATGGGTTTGCCTCCAACCCCTTTCCATTTTCTCCACCCTCTCTTTATTACTCTACCTACATCTCTCTCTCTCTATATATATATATATATATGTGTTCTATATATATACACATAAGACCACTTATATATATATATATGCACATGTGTATGTGATCTATTATTTAACAAAATAAATTTTTGATTCTCTTATACTTATATATGAAACTTCAAGATTTATACAGTTTCAAACATTAATCGATACTATCATGATACTCCGATCCATGCAGGACATATTACAAGACACATGCATACAGCAGATACATCCCTTAACTGCATGTATAGATAGCTAGCTAGTACGTAAATGGAACACGTAGGGAAGGAAACTAATGGATTACTGTAATTAAACTTCAAGTAATAGATAACTAGGTGACAAAAATAAAAGTATATCTGCAATTCAAAAGCTAGCTTCGTTTTTATCTTTGGGTCGATGGAACTGTTAGTTAGGAAAGGTAGATACATATAATGTATAGAGAGGGTAGCAACCATATATAACAATGACGTTCACCACATGCTCTTTAATTAATTAATGCATGCCTTTTAACCTCTCCTACCTCCCTCGCTCTATCTATATTAATTACTTCAATACTGCCTATAATTTGGCTGCTCTCCGATCCTCTCTCACATACTTAGGGTTTTGGGTAAAAAACCTTCCTTTTCACGATAAATACTTTACCCATATATTGTATGTTGGCAACCTCCAAAACGAACGAGTCCTCCATTTTTTATTGTTGTTAGTTTTGCTTATTTAGGCGAATATTAATTGATAGCAACTAATTAAGACAACCCTTAAGTTGATTCCAAGATGCAACTGACTATCCCTTTTCTTTGTTGTTGTTGTTTGGTCTCAACAACGTAACTGACAATCACTTTTATTTATTTATATCCTTACGTACAAATTACTATCTAGAAAGAGAATTGACCCACCCAAAATGATCTCACTCTGAAAGTGAAAGCAAACCTGTATATACATATGTGACATTGAGTGTGCACACGTACGTGTGAAGTGGGAATGGTGGCATAGGAGATTGTGCCAGATAAAGACAATGAGGACAACTTGCTCCATATACTAACTTATACAATTAATACAATATGCATTTGATTCACTTTTATAAAAAGGATATATATATATATATATATATATCATATGAGTCGTACGTTCCTAATATATTTGGTACCTCCAACCACATAACAAAAAAATGGATAGTTAGTTGGAGAGAATCAGATGAAAACTAAAAGACATGATTGTGCGAGAGCTAGCTAACCAGCTACTAGTGAGTACCACGTATATCGGGATATATATACCTTGAATCTTACTATACATATTCTGCTAGATATATTACATAGAAAAATTAAAATTATTTTATATCATTTATCATTCCACTTACGTTTGTTGTAGTATTTTATTTAATAATTTTTTGTAACATTAAAACAGATATTTAAAAGAAAATGCAAACGTAAAGATATAAACGTGATCAAAAAGAGGATGGTCAAAATACGTAAAAGCCAAAAGGATATGAATTCTACATGAGGAGAGATATCAACAAATAAAGTAATCAAATTATGTGGAGGGAGTTTCTAAACCAGGGTTTACTGGCCCCAAAATAGGTGGGCTTTTACAGGCCCAAAGGCTGGATCACTTTATTGTTTTCCCTTAAGTACAAACACGGACACCGCCATTGGGCCATGTATACAAAAAAATATAGTTTTTGATTACATAGTTGAATAATAGTAACTTCAGACCAACGCATAGAACGAATTTGTACGTTTTGATTAGCAGAACGACGCCGTTTGCGCTGCCGGTGGCAGAGAAAAAAACAAAGGATTTCGATTTCTCGATTTTGGATCTAAAAAGCTCAACATAATAAGTGGGACGATCACGACGGCTCTCATTCATCAATCACGGCGAGGACGACGACGCATCTCCTTCTCGTAAGCTTTTCTCTTCCCTCGTGAATCTTATCTCAATAGCTCTCTTCTTCTCTTTTGTACACCAATTTTAATTTTGTTGATCTTGCGTCTTTAAACCTGTCGCGGATCTAAAACTCGGGTCGATTGTAAGCGCAGGGCTGCTGGTGATGGATCTGGTCCGGTGATTTTTGAGACATTTTAGGTGGAACGAGTTCCAGATAGAGATGGCTTGGTTCAGTGGAAAAGTTTCTCTGGGAGGATTCCCCGATCTCACTGGGGCAGTCAATAAGTTCCAGGAGAGCGTTAAAAACATTGAAAAGAATTTCGACAACGCCCTTGGCTTTGACGACAAGTCCGAATCTGGCTCTGAAGGTGCTCTTCTTCTTCTTCTCTCTCTCTTTGTTTTTTATTCCCAATTAATAGACAAAATATCATGCATCCTCGTTCGCAATAATCTGCAGTTAGCTTCCAGAAATTACGTTATCATCTGCTAGGAATGTATATAGGGTTGGTCAAGGTGCTTTTGTTAATACGACCAGCCATCTTTTTTTGATGTAGGATGTTAAGATCGATCTGCTGATGCAATTATACAATTTTGGAAGTTATGGGATTCTGTTTTATTTTGCTTAGCTTCTGTGCTTCAGATTTTACACATAGCATTTTGATCTGCGTACGGAAACACATTGTTTTGATCTGTGCGTTTAGCTAGTGACGGCTTAGACTGGCTATGATTTCAGGGGTCTTCTGGGTTTACTTAACATTACCGTAAATCACTACCTTCTATAATGTGTCATGAGTTTCTTGTAGCTTGGTTTGTGTTCACAACAGAATTCCTTACTTTTTTCCCTCTTCTAATGCAGCTTCAAGTACGTGGCCACCTACGGTTGATACCAAAAGTCTCTTTGATCCTGTAATGTCCTTCATGGGTAACACCTCGGATGAAAAATCAGATACATTGGAAGACTCTGGGAGTACAGAAAATCCGTCTCAAATTGAAGAATCAGAAGAAGAAGGATCTGTTAAGCTTGCTACTGAACAAGCAGTATCTGTTGAAGCAAAGGAAGAAACAAATGTGAGAAGAGAATCTGATCAAACAGAAAATCTCGAGGTAACAGAGACTGTTGTTTTAGATCTCAAAAATGATGAACTTGAATCACAGATGGTTCTCGAAGAGTCTTCTGAGTTTCCTCTTCAGAATCCTGAATCATCAGGTTTCATGACTAGTCGTGAACCTAACGAAAAGCCAGAAATGATGGCTTCTCAAGATTCACAGTCGGAGGAACCTAAGTCAGGAAATGCTGAATCAGAGGTTGAGGAATCACAGCCAGAAGACGCTGGAACAAGAGAAGTTACTGTAGAAAACAAAGACACAGTTTACTCCCCTGTGTTAGATGGACTGCATAAGATTACTGATACGGATGAGACAAAAATTGAACAGGAGAGTCAGGGCGAAAATCTGGAAGAGAGAATCTCGTTTATAAATGTTGAAGTTTCACCTGATATAAATAATGTATACAAGACAGAGTCTCCTGATGCTCATCCGTCAATTTCTGAGTCCGATGGTCCTCCTTATGAGTCTTCTGTACCAAAGAGATCTTCTTCAGATGAAATTTCAGAGAGAATTGTAGATTTTGTTTCGCGTGAACTAGATTCAAGACTGGATGCTAGTGAATCAAAAGAAAGCCAGCGTTCAAGCTCTGCTACAAATGTTTCCGACTCCGTTGATGTTGTTCTTGAATTAGAGAGGACCAAAAAGGAAATGAAAATGTTGGAAAATGCCCTGCAAGGTGCTGCAAGGCAAGCTCAGGTACATATTTAGATTCCCAGGAAAGGTTGTGCTACAGATATGGTGCTTCTGTACCAAATTTCTGGTGATTTATTTACAGGCAAAGGCTGATGAGATTGCGAAGTTGATGCATGAAAATGAGCAGCTAAAATCTATCACTGAGGATTTGAAGGTACTAGAGAGTATGCGGAATGTTGGTGTTTTATTAGATGAAGGATTCCTTGTTTCTCCAGTCTTTCAACCATCTTCCTTTCCTTTTGGTTGATTTTGATTCTAAATTCTAATACCCTCTGCTCTGGAACAGAGGAAATCTAATGAAGCTGAAGTTGAGTCTTTGCGAGAAGAATACCATCAGAGAGTTGCAACTCTTGAGAGGAAGGTATTATTTCTTTTAAGATTCTTCTCTTTTTCATTCTCCTCTTTCCATTATAAATATGCCTTCTCGCTGCCTATCATTGTAGGTTTATGCTCTCACCAAAGAGCGGGATACACTTAGAAGAGAACAGAACAAGAAAAGTGATGCTGCAGCCCTTTTGAAGGAAAAAGATGAAATAATAAATCAAGTTATGGCTGAGGGTAAGGCCACCGTTTGGAATACTTGAATTATGGATCACACTTTTCTTGGTTTAAGAAAAATTGTTTTATGCCTCCCAAGAACGAACTGTAATCTTTTGAAGATGCCTAAAAAATGAAAGGACATAATTTCTTGCTCAGCTAGAGCCCTTGACATTAATGCCCATCATTTCAGGTGAAGAGCTTTCAAAGAAACAGGCTGCTCAAGAAGCTCAGATCAGGAAACTAAGGGCTCAGGTATATATTCAGTGTCTACGTGTTTCATTTTTATTAATACCATCAATCTCATGGTTCTTCTCTTACCTTATTTGTTTGAGGGTTAGATTAGAGAGGTCGAAGAAGAGAAGAAAGGACTGATCACAAAGCTTCAGGTAATTGATGTCACGAGCGATGCCTTTGTTGTTTTACTAACCACATCATTAATGAATGAAACTGCATGAAAGGGTTGTCTTGATTTTCCAGAAGCTTTTGTGAAAGGCTTGGTTCGAAAATCTTGTAGGCAGGATCAATATCTAAATGACTAAAGCAGTGGCCAAGTTCGTTAAGCTTCATTAATTTTTCTTTTCACTTGCTAGTCTGAAGAAAATAAGGTTGAAAGCATTAAAAGGGACAAGACAGCTACAGAAAAGCTGCTGCAAGAAACCATAGAAAAACATCAAGCCGAACTTACTTCTCAGAAAGATTATTACTCAAATGCATTAGCTGCAGCGAAGGAAGCTCAAGCATTAGCTGAAGAGCGTACCAACAATGAAGCGAGAACAGAGTTAGAGAATCGTCTAAAGGAGGCCGGCGAGCGGGAATCTATGCTAGTCCAGGCGCTTGAAGAACTGAGGCAAACCTTAAGCAAAAAGGAGCAACAGGTTTGTCTTACTCGATTAAATTTGGGATACTACTGGGATCTAATCTGATCATTTTATTTTATTTATACTTACCTAGTCGCTGGTCTCTGATTTTTGCAGGCCGTGTTTAGGGAAGATATGTTCCGTAGAGAAATTGAGGACCTTCAAAGACGGTATCAGGTAAATCAAGATGTTTTGTTGTCTCTATGCATATTTATTTCTTTGATTATGGTCTTTTCGTCTTTAAACTATTAGTAAACATGACGTTTGAAGAATAATTCTAGTTACTAATAATTTGTTCTGTTTGCTAAACTAACCTTCTTGTAGGCTAGTGAGCGAAGGTGTGAGGAATTGATCACTCAGGTTCCTGAGTCTACAAGGCCTCTCCTAAGACAGATTGAGGCTATGCAGGTAGAAAATTGATCCTTATGTTTCTTTCAGAACTTTTCCTGAGATTAGAATCTTAAAAATAATTTTTAACATTGCATGCTTCTTTTATGATTGGCGATAGGAAACTACAGCTAGAAGAGCAGAAGCTTGGGCTGCTGTAGAAAGAACTCTGAATGCTCGATTGCAGGTGTTATGATCAACACTGCTACCATGCTATATTCCCAATTATTTTTATTTTCTCTATCTTTTTGTTTACTTCCTACAAATATTCAGGAAGCAGAAACTAAAGCTGCAACAGCTGAAGAACGAGAGCGCTCTGTGAATGAACGCCTCTCTCAAACTTTATCAAGGATCAATGTTTTAGAGGCTCAGGTTTCTATGCTCCTTGGCACTGTTCTTCATCAATTTTCACGTGCTCTAATTTTAGCTTACCCAGTTCTCCCATCCAGCTTTCATGCCTCAGAGCAGAACAGGGGCAGTTAAGCAAGTCGCTTGAGAAAGAGAGGCAGAGAGCAGCAGAAAATAGACAGGAGTATCTGGCAGCTAAGGAGGAAGTAGATACTCTAGAAGGTCGAGCAAACCAACTTGAAGTGGAAATGAGGGAACTTCGGAGAAAACATAAGCAAGAGTTGCAAGAAGTGCTGCTACACAACGAACTTATTCAAAAGGTGCTACATAGTTCTACGGTCATTAGTTTATCTAATAATAATCAGTCCCATGATGAATGCCCCACTAGTTACGGAATTTAAGGACTGCAGTACCTAGCGTGTCTTATCAATCAAAGTAGTGCTTTCCCAAACTTGTTCATCTTGAGTAGCTTCCACTAGCATGCAAACTGTTCCAGTTTATTACTCTTCTTTATTGTCCTAGTTGTTTCTTGAAATGGCTGAATTTTCTTTCAGGACCTAGAGAGGGAGAAGGTTTCACGTTTGGATCTTGAAAGAACAGCCCGTATCAATTCCTCAGCCTCTGAACAGCTTCCCATAGCAAGGCAAAATTCTGCCTTTGAGAATGGTAATGCATCTCGATCTAGATTAATTCTTAATAAATCAGGCTTTGCATATCTGTAATTTATTAACTATGTCATCAGGAGGCTTGTCAAGAAAGCTTTCAAGCGCAAGCAGCCTTGGAAGCATGGAGGAGAGCTATTTTCTGCAAGCTTCGCTTGATTCTTCAGATAAGTTTTCTGAGAAGAGAAGCACGTCTGAGGCTACTATGAGTCCGTACTACATGAAGAGCATCACACCGAGTGCTTATGAAGCCACACTTCGACAGAAAGAGGGCGAACTTGCTTCATACATGTCCCGCTTGGTAGGTGTAGAACGTATCCTACTGGGTCATTTTTGTGCAACTCTATTGGTAGGCTTTTGGCAATTGGCTTAGTAATAGGATTGTCTATTGATGTTCACATCAATTATTATCTCAAAGTCCCTTACAACGACTCACCTTGGATAAGGTTATAGTGAGACACTATGGGTGTTGGGATCATGTTGACAAATTATGGGTTAGTTGCAGACTACGGTTAGCCTTCTTTTAGAAGCTGGTTTAGAAGATTTAGCTCTACTCATCGAGGTAGTATAGGCAGGTTGTTGGTATCATTGCTAATGTTGAATGTAACTGTATAACTTTATTTGCCTTGGGACAGGCATCAATGGAGTCTATCCGAGATTCCCTGGCTGAAGAACTAGTCAAAATGACAGCAGAGGTATGTATAGTGTTGAGAAGGCGGATATGGCGTCTTATGCTGGTTTAGAGTTCATATATTCTGCTGAGTGTTATAACGATATGGCGTCTATATCTGGTAACTGTGGATGCAGTGTGAGAAATTACGGGGGGAAGCGGATAGGGTCCCGGGCATAAAGGCAGAGCTGGAAGCATTAAGGCAGAGGCATGCGGCTGCTCTGGAATTGATGGGTGAAAGAGATGAGGAGGTAAGATATGTGAATAAAATAGTAGTATATCCAGCATTAACAGTGGTAGGCGTCAGAGTTTTTTTTACAAAAAAAGGGTTTTGGGTGGTAGTTGGAGGAACTTCGAGCGGATATAGTGGACTTGAAGGAGATGTACAGGGAGCAAGTGAACATGCTGGTGAACAAGGTAAGACAAACATACATAAGTTTAGTCAAAGTGTTGACAAGCGCAGGGTCATGCTCATGGGTTTGTGCATTTTTGGGGGTTTGCAGATCCAATGAGGGAGTAAGGGAAGATGGTGACGAACAAGTTCAGTCAGAGTGTTGGCAAGTTCAGGCTCATGAGTAGGACCACCTAATCCTTCTTTTCCACTGTTGTGTAGCTATAAGCTAACAACGTAAGCCCACTATTTCATTCGTCCTATGTCTCAGGTATTGAACCCGAGGCTTTTTGAAACAAACTTTTGCTGCTTGAAAGACTATTTTCTTGATTCGTAATTATTATTTTTGGAGAAAAGAATAATAGAGTGACCCTGTGTGAGTTGCCTGTGTCGTATATAACATGTCTTGTTAAGATACAATCATATGGCAAAATTGTGACTCGAATGGACCCGCCGCAGCTATGGAATGGACTATGGAGGAGTGAATATGAATGAATGAATAATGGCTGAGATAAGAGAGTATCACAGAAATGATAAAATAATAAACATGGGCCAAGAAAGAGGCCCTCTTGTATCATAATAGAGGCCCAAGGGGAGCGCTGCCTCTGATGTTCTTGGGCTGGGCTCGTTTGCTAAGTAGTCAATGTGCGTCTAACCGTATAAATTATATAGTCAAAGCAACCTGAAAAATAAGCCCAAACATACTGTATATAATTTACTCAAAGCAACCTGAAAAATAAGCCCAAAAAGCCCAAGCATATATAAATTAGTCAGAGCCTGTTGCTTTTTCCTCAAACGTAAAAATGACCCTCACGCGCCCAGATTTTTAATTTTATCAAAAACGGCGATTTCTGAAGGTTTTAGTCCACGGATTTTGGAGAGGTGGCGTCAACGCGCTCATTCTGAGAGTGGGTAAGAAACTTGAAATTCGCAGTACGACAGCCCATCGCGTCACGTTTGGGCTGGCTTTTTTACAGCCCATTGGGCCACAATTAGTTCATTTAGTTACAGGCCATAATAAGCCCAAAAAGCCCAAGCATATATAATTTATTCAAAGCCTGTTGCTTTTTCGTCAAACGTAAAAATGACCTCACGCGCCCAGTTTTTTAATTTTACCAAAAACGGCGATTTCCCCGAAGGTTAGTCCACGGATTTTGGAGCGGTGGCGTAGACGCGCTTATTCTGAGAGTGTGTTTATACAGCCCATTGGGCCACAATTTATACAGCCCATTGGGCAACAATTTATAAAACCATTGGGCCACAATTGATACAGCCCATTGGGCCACAATTTATACAGCCCATTGGATTTATACAGCCCATTGAATTTATACAGCCCATTGAATTTATACAGCCCACGGATTTATAAAGCCCATTGGGCCACAATTTATACAGCCCATTGGGCCACAATTTATAAACCCATTGGGCCACAATTGATATAGCCCATTGGGCCACAATTTATACAGCCCATTGGATTTATACAGCCCATTGGGCCATAATTTATACAGCCCATTGAATTTATACAGCCCACGGATTTATACAGCCCATTGGGCCACAATCCCAGGCAACTCTGCAATGCTCTTTCGATCTCATTCCTTGTTCAACAACTTGCATCGCTCGAGAAAACATGAAATCTTCGAGTCCAAATGTGCTTGAAAATGGCGTGAATCAGATCCTGATTCCATTAAAATCGAATGTGAGAAATCGTCGAATGTAACGGCAAAGGGGAAACGAAGACGCGATTAAAGATTACTGAATCGAAGGTATTATTCACGTCCATGGAGTTTTGCATATGTAATGTAGCTTCCTGATTCTAAAAACCCAAGAGAAATTATTTTGTAAAAGGAAAATCAATATTTATTACATACGAAATCAATAAATCCGATTCTACAATTGAACAATTGAAAAAATCACAATCTGTATACTTTGAGATGTTGATACAACGTAGGCAGCTATTTACAGTGAGGCGGCGACGACGAGCTCCGGTGGAGGATTGGAAGAAAACTGGAATTTGGAAGACGAAGAGAAGTTTAAAATTTTCAGACGCGCCTCACGTAACTCATTTTCGCAATTTATTTAAAATTTTGCCATTTTCGTGGTCTAACCCACCCAAATCGGTGAAACGCGCGCAACGCGCTCTATATGCGCGTGGTGTTGTATTTTGTCTTGCCTCGTTTTTTTCAACTCTAACGACATCGTTTTAGTAAATTATAATATATATTATTGAATATAATCAGGCCTGGCCCATATTGTACTAACTCATTCATATTCAGATATCATAAATATATAAGCCCAATAAAGTACAAAATATAATCAGGCCTGGCCCATATAGTATAGTACTAACGCAGTTCGACAGCTAATCGCGTCACGTTTGGGCTGGCTTTTATTCACCCAATGGGCCACACTCAGTCTTCGTATAATTACAGGCCCACAATAATTAAGAAAGTATGATTAAATCAATTCTTTTTTTTACAACCATCAATCAATTAATTATATCATTTGATGCAATTATTCGTACACGGAGTTTAAAAGGTCATATTTAAAATTTAAAATAAGTCCAAATCTATATTTAAAATTTTGAAAATCTAATATATGTTATCGTAAAAACATTTATAAAATACATATTATACATTATTGAATTTGTATGATTAAAAAAACTAATTTAAATTCATTTTTAACTGGGAAAAATGATAAATTGTTCATTATGCAGCTCTCATGTCCACGCACGTGTGTTGTCAATAAGGAATAAAAATCAAATTAATTAATCAATGCCAACGCGCATGAATAGTGCGTAGCGCGCGTTTCGCCAATTCGGATGGGTTATAGACTACAGAAATGGCTGGATTTAAAATAATTTGAGAATATAAGCTAAGTGAGGCGCGTCTGAAATATTTTAACCAACTAACATGACAACGTAGAAATTTTAATGGGCCGGGCTTACTCTACCTTATTGTAATTTCCAAAAGAAATGTGAATCCAATAGCTATGTATGGGCCAATGTTTTAACTGATTAACTCTCTGCTGTACAGAGTCACTCTCTGCTGGACAGAGTCACTCTCTGCTGGATTGCGCGTGAAAAAACACATCCTCACTCGCACGTACAGCGCGTGCTAATAACTCGCTTGAATACTCTCAAATTCCGTGGACTATAACCCACCAAATCGATTAATTTTCCAAATTTATAAAATCAGAGCGCATGAGGAGAGATAGGATTGCAAAGTACATATATATAACATAAATGGGCTATACGGTTGGCCCATATTCTTCATTTCTTTTTTTATTGTTTTTGTTTTGGGTCGCCGATAGCCCAGTTTCTTTTTATAGTAAAAATGTTTTATGTTGCTTTTATCAAGATTAAACATAAATATTTTCACTAAGATTAGTAATTCTCATATATGTAGGATCTGGGAAATAAAGAGATTACAGTTTAAATTTATGAAGAATATGGGCCAATAATATATTTATAGATTTATTAAGATCAAATAAATCTCAACTATTATTACAAAGTTATTAGTTATTACGAAACATTATATATCATTTATTAAAAAAATTTAAATTATTAAAAAGTTTAAAATGACAAAAATTATTAAGAAAAAATGCGAAAAGACAGTTCAGTAAAGTCTCTGACAATGAACTGAACAGTTAACCAACGATTTTGATACAACTACGGTTTAAAATATATTTTTTTATGACAACCACATAACTATAAATTAAAAAATTTAAATATTAAAAGGAATACATGTTTTACCAATAAAATAAATTTGAAGATAGGATGATGCTTTTGAAGAAAAGTATTTTGTTTGTTAAAAAAATATGAGACTATTTATTTGTTTATATAGAGTTTAATATTTACAAATATTTTTTATTTAATATTAAAAAATTTCTTAACTATAGAATTTTCTTCTTTTTAAGAATTAGTAATTTGTGGATATGGCGCCTTATGATGATTTTCTTAACTAGATATGGACCCTTGCATTGCACGTTGCACGGAGTTAAGTTGTAATTATTTTACTTAATTCATAATTCTTATTTATAAAATTAAACAAATTAAAATTGTTTAAATATTTTTAAAAACATCAATGTTAATTATTTTATAAATATATAAATATTTCACAAAACATGCAATATAAACCATATTTATCGATATGTTATAAGTGTTATTAAATCATTTGATATAAATATGGTTTTCATTGTTAAATAATTGAATTATTAAATGAAAAAGGAGGAAGAAATGTTTTACTAATATAATAAACTAAAAGTTAAGATGGTGTTTTTGAACTAAAGTGTTTTGTTTGTTGAAATGATTAGTTTATATAGAATTCAATACTGACATTTTTTTTCTTTTAGTATTAGAAATTTTCTAAATCAATATTGGAAGTTTTATCTTTTCAAAATATTAAATGTTAGTTTTATTATTTTCATAATATTTAGATAAAAAATAAATTAGCTATTTTTTTTTCAATAAATTTAAGTTATTGAAAAAAAAAATCAATTAATTTGATTTATTTTATTAACTATGCTAGAAAAAGAAGAAATTTCTTTTTAATTTCATTTTGGCAATATTACTATATTTTTTTTGTAAAATTTAGAAAAGAATAAATTAGCTATTCTTTTTTTTTCATTTTTTTTTCAATGGTTTTAGGTTACTTAATATTCTTTTATGATAGAAAAGTAAAATATTTCTATTTTTTTGTTTTTTCGAAAATATTTAAAAGAAATAAAATAGTTTTTTCATATTTTCATAACATATAGAAAATAGATAAATTATCATAAAATTTAGAAAAGAAATAAATTAGCTTTTTTTTTTCTTTTTTCAATGGCATTAGATTACTAAATTTACATTTATGCTAAAAAAAATAAAATATTACTATATGTTCATTTTCAAAAATTTATAAAAAAGGAATAAATTTGTTTTATTCAAAAAAATAATAAATAGATATCATAAAATTTAGAAAAGTAATAAATTATAATTAATTAGCATATTCTTTTCTAATAATTAAATATTTTACATTTTTAACATTATTTACATTTTTCAACTTTGATAACTTTGACACGTGTCGAAATCTTGAATCTTTTAACACGAAATTGATAGACATTTTCTAAAAGTATAAGAAAAAAATAACCGATATTAGAGAAATTTAATAATCATAAAAATATATAAAATATCTTTTAGTATTAATAAGCATAAAAAAAAGAAATATAATGTTTTATCAATATCATGGAGTTGAAGGTATGATGGTGTTAATGAAGAAAAATGTTTTGTTTGTTGAGAAAATATGAGAGTACTTATTTGTCTATATAAAAATTCAATATATACAATTTTTTCTATAGAATTAGAAATTTTCTTAATTATGGATTTTTTAAAAAAAATTATTTTTATATTTTCTTTATAGATTTTTTATTTTCCTAATTGTTTTATAGAAATTATAATATTTATTTTCCTTTTTGAATATTTTCTTATAATAATTTTTGACATTTTATTAATTTAAACACATGTCGAAATCTTGAATCGTTGGATCTGACACGTCTCACGATCTCGTGAGTTATGTAACTTTGAAAACTCTTATTTATTTATCTTGAATCGTTGGATATAACACGTGTCACGATCTCGTGAGTTAGTAAATTTGAAAACTCTAATTTATTTAATAAGATTTTATTTTCCTTTTTGTATAGTTAACTTATAATAATTTTTGACCTTTTTTTAACGTTGACACGTGTCGAAATCTTGAATCGAATAACATGACACGTGTCACCATCCTATGAGTTACTAACTTTTGAAAACCTTATTTTATATAATAAAATTATGATACAATGTATTTTTAACCTGAACTGTCATACAATTCTAAATTTGTACCTGAATTAGATTTGTTAATTTAATTATATTTCACTTTTCTTTTTCTTTTCAAATCGATATAAAAATTAATTAATGCTATTATTTTGAATTTTTTTGCATATTATCTTTTCGATGATAGTTGTTTTCTGAAAATTAGAATAAAAACCAACCGAGATTAGAGAAAAATTTAATAATCATAAAAATATAAAAATAATTTTATTATGATAACCACATAACTATAAATTAAAATAAATTTTAAATATTTAACGGAATACATGTTTTACCAATAAAATAAATTTGAAGATATGGTGATGCTTTTGAAGAAAAGTATTTTGTTTGTTAAAAAAAATATGAGACTATTTATTTGTTTATATAGAGTTTAATATTTACAAATATTTTTTTATTTAGTATTAAAAAATTTATTAACTATAGAATTTTATTCTTTTTAAGAATTAGTAATTTATGTAATTTTTTATAGAATTTATATTTTCTGAATAATGATAGTTAATTATCTTTTTGTATAATTTTTTTATAGAAATATTTGATACTTTTTTAACTATAACACGTGTCAAAATTTTAAACCGATAAACATGATATATGTGGCGATCACGTGAGTTATTAATTTTGAAAACTGTACTTTATATAATAAAATTATGATACACTGCCGTACAATTCTAAATTTATACCTGAATTATTATAAGGTCTGTTCTCCACAAATTTGATGCTTGGGTCCGGGTCCATGTTGAAGAGTTTGCAGATGTCTTGGGCAACATCATTAACTCTCCTCTCTTGCTTGGTACCAATATTGTAAACATGGCCTACTTGAATAACCTCAAACGCCTCAGCAACATCTTCACAGTAAAGGTAACTATGAACATTCTTGCCATCCCCATGGATAGGAAGAACTTTCCCCCTCATCGCCAGCAAAATGAACTTAGGAATCAGCTTCTCTGGAAACTAGTTGGGCCCATAGACATTGTTCCCACGTGTAGTTATAACGGGAAGCCCATACGATCTACCATACGCCATAACAAGCATCTCGGCTCCAGCTTTTAATTTGTTGCAGAGTAAGGATTGGTTGGAAGAAGCTGTGAAGCTTCATGGTTACCAACAACTGCATCCTCATCGGTCTCGCCATAAACCTCATCTGTACTGACATGGATGAATCTCCTGATCAAGAAGAACATGAGTTCCATAAATGTTGTTCTTGGTGAACTCAAAACTGTTACCAAAGGAGTTGTCCACATGAGTCTGAGCTGCAAAGTGCATGATGGTGTCAATGCCTTCAGTGATGAGTAGGTAGTTAACCAGATCCGCACTGGCGATATCACCCTTGACATTGGGAGATTGTTTCGACGGATTGAGATTCTTGAGATTGGAACAGTAGTCGAGTTTGTCCAGCACCACAATTTTGTAATCCGGATGAGTCTGTTGGCGACATGGGAAGCAATGAAACCGGCTGCTCCAGTGATCTATGGATTTGATGAGCAGAGAGGAGAAGTATGAGTTACATAAGCCACGGGAAGAGCTGTGTCGCCGTCGGTGGATTTGGAATCACCGGCGGTGTCTCTGTAATCGTTTGTCATTTTCGCAGTCACAGGAAGAGAGAGAGAGAATCCCGATCCACGCGCTGCAGGTTTTCTTATTTTTTTATTTATGCAAAAAGCCCAAAATCGGAGGGTTATAGTCCACGGATTTTAGTCCCACGCGCTCAACGCGCTTTTGGTGCGTGTGGTTGTATTTTCAATTCTTACACGCGTGCACATCTATTTTTCAATTTTTTTTGGATTTGTTTTATTTCCTAATTTAAACTGGTTTAAAATTTTAAATAAATATGACACAACATTTTGAAAAAACAACCAAACCAATAAAAGTTTCTACTTAAACTAGATTACCTCCCGTGTATACCGCGAAATTATAATTTATTATTTTTAAAATTATTTAAAATCAATTTTTAAAATTATTTAAAATCAATTTAAAAAATTTTTAAAATAGAATTAAATCACTCGTATAAATAAATATATTATAAAATATTAGAACGTTTATCCAAAATCATTCACTAATATAAAAACTTTAAAAAATTACAATCATTTATTTATTTTGATTAAATATAGTTTGAGTTATTTATATTTGAATTAGATTTACTTATTTAATTATATTTGATTTTTTTTTCAAATCAATATAATAAATAATTAATGCTATTATTTTGAATTTTTTGCGCATTATCTTTCAATGATAGTTGTTTTCTGAAAATTAGAATAAAAACCAACCGAGATTATAAGAAAATTTGATAATCATAGAAATATAAAAATAATTTTTTTATGACAACCACATAACAATAAATTAAAATAAATTTTAAATATTAAAATAAATTTTAAATATTAAAATAAATACATGTTTTACCAATAAAATAAATTTGAAGATAAGATGATGCTTTTGAAGAAAAATATTTTGTTTGTAAAAATATGAGACTATTTATTTGTTTATATAGAGTTTAATATTTATAAATATTTTTTATATAGGATTAGAAATTTTCTTAAGTATAGAATTTTATTCTTTTTAAAAATTAGTAATTTGTGTAATTTTTTTATAGAATTTATATTTTCTGAATAATGATAGTTAATTATCTTTTTGTATAATTTTCTTATATAAATATTTGATATTTTTTTAACTTTGACACGTGTCGAAATTTTAAACCGATAAACATGATATGTGTCGCGATCTCGTGAGTTATTAACTTTGAAAAATGTATATTATATAATAAGATTATGATACTATATATTTTTAACCCGAATTGTCATACAATTCTTATTTTATACCTGAATTATTATATGTTAACAGAAATCAACTTTAGGTGTTAATCAATTGTTAAGTTTTGAGGATTAAGATGTCACTTTGCGTTTGACATTAAAATTAATTGTTTATTAACGACGAAGTTTTGTCCATGTTATTTTTTTCCGACTTATTCATTAATATCAATAGATAACAATGTGATTATAAAAACTACAGAAACAAATAATTACATAAGCAAATATATGCGTGAGAAGAGTGAAGCTAAAGCATCTGGAGAGGGAGTGAGTGAGTGAGTGTGGACATAAATATTAAAAAGGAGGAAGAGGAGGAGGAGGAGGATCCTTCAAACTTGTCGCCCTTCTCTCGTCGCGTGTGATTTCTCGGTAAAGGTACCATCATCATCCCCCCCTGCTAGATCTGCCATTGCCTTTTTGAATCTAAAATAAATAAATCCTGTTTGGTGGAGAAGCTTCGATCAGATCCGACGATCGACCTTTCTCATCATCCGTCGTCACCTTTTTCTTTTTGTTTCTTCTTTAGATTTTCTTGCTGGATTCTGGAATTTTCTTACTAGCTCACTTCATGTGTGCTTTCAATTTTAAATTTGACTCAATGGTGTTAGTGATCGTTGGCAGGACTTCATTGTTCACACACACACACACGAGCACTTGAAGGTTTCCTTAATTGACTCTGCTTTCTCTTCACATTTAGCATCCATGTATGTCGAATCCCATTTGTATTTATTTTTGTGTGCTTCGATGGCGTTGCATGTTGTGACTCAGCACTGAACTTGATGTGCAGTAGCGTGTTTCCAGAGCGGATGGATTCTGTTCGACGCACTTACACCATTATGCGTGGTCGTCACATAGACAAACGCGTTCCTTCTAAAGAGTTTCTCTCTGCTTTGGATAAAGCTGAAACTGCAGGTTTCTTTACACGGATTCATGTCTTATATTAAAGACCACTTTTGATCTTTTGTTGCATGTCCTCTTAATACATAGATCCATGTTTTCAATTTATGTATTCTTGAACCTTCTTTTCCATAGACTGACTATGACTTTTTGAACTCCAGTACGTCTGCCTTCTGGCACGGGAAAAGACAATGGCAATCCTTCGTGGAAGCGATCTCTGCCTCACGTGCTCGTTGCATCTCTGACTTCGCTTTTATTCGGCTATCATCTCGGGTCTCCTCCTTGTAACCTCTGTTCTCCTTTTTTTTTTTTGGTTCCAATGTGTGCATAAACAGAACAAACATGGAAATTTTACCTTTTATGCTGCTAGGCTGTTACCTTTTTCTTTTGTAAGCTTAGTTGACAGGCTTAAGTTGTATTTCTTCTCTATGCATTTTTCTTATTAAAACATTCGATAACATTTATCGATATATCTCAATGACTTGGTTTCCTTTAAATGTATGTAATTGGGAAGAATAGACAATTCATGCCTCTTTTCTGGACGCAGGGTTGTCAATGAAACTCTCGAAAGCATATCAATTGACCTTGGCTTTAGTGGGAACACCATCGCTGAAGGTATTACCTATTCAAGAAGATCATTTTTTTTATCCAGTCTTTTGTGTCTATCCTTCCGCCTGATCATTCCACAAACCTTTTTCTGATGGATGAAGGTCTTGTGGTTAGCACGTGCTTAGGCGGCGCCTTTATTGGATCTCTGTTCAGTGGGTTGGTCACAGATGGTGTTGGCCGCCGTAGAGCTTTCCAGTTGAGCGCTTTACCAATGATTGTTGGAGCTTCTGTGAGGTGATTTTTTTTTTCAGGTTAATTTTTGGTTTACTGCCTTTAGGCTGTTCGATATGCATGACTAGGTACTTGTTTAAGTGTGTTTAGTGTTAGATTCTTATTGTATGGTAATTTTTTTTGTTGAATGTCCATTTGGTCACTTGAACATTTCGGATTCAAATCATTGCTTGCTGATTTGTTATTGTGGTCTAGGCTAGTCATTATGCAGTTTGATTATCTCATAGTGATTTCCTGCATGGATGTTTATAGCCCGACTATTGGATATCAGTAAATTGGCTACTCATTTGAATATATTTGGTTTCAAGTCATTGCCGTCACTTATCCCAAGGTGTACAAACTATTATAGGTTTAGTATTAGTATAAAATCAGGAGTCTGTGTGCTTACAAGTGTACTGTTTGCAGCGCATCAACTGAGAGTCTTGAGGGCATGCTCCTGGGAAGGTTTTTGGTCGGAATTGGGATGGGCATAGGTCCTTCTGTTACGGCTCTCTATGTCACTGAGGTACTTGACATATACTTTGAAGTCTTTCTTTTCTGCACTTGTTTTGATAGGATTGCTACATGAACTTTCTTCGTCACTCTTGATGTGAATATAACTTGACGTACAATGTGTTCATCCTTTTCTACTGATGGGATTAATACCAAATCTTTTTTATTATGTCAAAAGATGTTTGGGATCAATGTAAATAGATATATGTCTCAGATGTAAAAAGACATGAACTTGGACCATCAACATGCAGAAGTTCATTGACGCACATAACATTTATTGTAATAAAGGCTTCATTCTTGAAAGCTTTATTCGCATTCCTGGATTTACCTAATGTGAAAAAAGAAGGTTCTAGGAACATAAGTATCACTTACTCGCTTTAGCAACACATCTTACATTCTTACTTAGAGCAAGACTCACAATTTCTCTTTGCAGGTGTCACCTGCTTATGTGAGAGGTACATATGGGAGTTCTACCCAAATTGCGACATGTATTGGACTCTTAGGTTCGCTGTTTGCTGGAATCCCGGCAAAAGATAACTTGGGCTGGTAAGATATTGATTGGAACTCGAGGAATACATGACTTAATAGTCTATATGGCCTGTTACAACCAATGCTTTGAACTTGGACCTAAAACTGGTTTGTGTCGGAGAAGTTATGGCTCGCTAGGCCTCTAACCAACTATATCTGCGAGATTGAGAAGATTGTAACTCTTCGCCATTTGTGGCTTCCAAATGCATTGTAGTTCATCCTTTTTGCTTGCTTTAGGTGGCATGTTTGAACGCAGAAGTTTATTCCAAACCCACCTATCTGCAATATGAATCTCTAGTATCTGGTTGAAATGCTGCAACTTTTGGAATCCCCTCATATTTTGCTGCAAATTCAATAGTAGATATCGACATAAGAACTGGCTTTGCAGGGAAAAGAATCCTGAAGTTTCTAAGCTACTAGCAGATCTCATGCTTTGGTCTACTTGGTCGATGGTCAACTTGGCTAAATTACCAGCTAAATAGGTTTCTCTTTCTTGATTGTTTTAGGTGGCGTATATGTTTTTGGTTATCCACAGTCCCAGCTGCAGTGCTTGCTGTTTTCATGGAACTCTGCGTGGAAAGTCCTCAATGGCTTTTTAAGGTTACTAGCTCATTTTAACCCGCATAGCTCTTTAGAGATTTTTTCATAAACCATTTTGTCTGTATTTAAACGCAGAGAGGAAGGGCAGCTGAAGCTGAAGCCGTGTTTGAGAAGCTATTGGGAGGGACATACGTCAAAGCTGCTATGGCAGAGTTAATCAAGTCGGATAGGGGAGATGACGCGGATTCAGCCAAATTGTCGGAGTTGCTTTTCGGGCGCAGTTCTAGAGGTATGTTTTGATCTTTAACCAACAAGATTTGTGACAACGTGTTGCATTAATTTGATGTTAAAAAAATCCCGGAAATATTAGATCTAGATATTGATTCCCATTGAGCCTAAACGGGTGATTAAATGAGATTGGGGTTAAACTTGACCGTCAAAGAGTTGAATCATCTGCGCGAAAGGTATGTTAGCCAGCTGAACTGGATTCGTAGCCAAAAAAAAAAGTAATTGTCAATTTGTCATTTGCCAAAAACATATGGATGACATGTGTAGCTCTTAATTTCATTCATTTTTACGTTTATATTTTCTCCGTTTGCAGTGGTTTTCATTGGATCTACCCTTTTTGCTTTACAACAGTTGTCTGGGATAAACGCTGTGTTCTATTTCTCATCAACTGTCTTCAAGAAAGCTGGTGTACCTTCAGCCTCTGCAAACATATGTGTAGGAGTCTGCAACCTCTTAGGTATTGAAGTGTGATTTTTTTCTTGTACATTCTACTATGGCTTGAAAGGCATCATCATGTTCACGATAAGCTAGATAAGCAAGTAGACGAAATGCAGTCTTCCTCCATTCTTTTCTCAGTAGATGAAGTCTGAATACAAACAGACATTAAGAACAGTAAGCTAATCATGTGTTTAAGTGAACAACCTTCTTTCGCAAAGATGATTATAAAGAAGAGAGCCGGAAACTTTCCTTTCAACATATTGAAATTTGTCAAGTGAAATGATGATCTGTATTTAAAACGAATGTGAGCATCATTCATGCTCTTTTACAGGTTCAACTGTAGCAGTGGTTTTGATGGATAAGCTGGGGAGAAAAGTGTTGCTTATTGGGAGTTTTGCGGGCATGGTAATTGTTGAGAGTGAAAAATGCTATTTGAATCAAACTTTATGAACTGATACTTAATAACGCTCCATGTATGTAGATATGAATGTGTATTATCTTTAACAGGCAGTATCGCTGGGTCTCCAAGCAATGGCATATACTTCGCTTTCTTCACCCTTTGGAACCTTGTTTCTCTCGGTTGGAGGAATGCTACTGTAAGTTTCCTATAACAACTACGGTAGTGGAAAGGGGGGGGAGGGTTTTTTGATAAACTTAGGATGTGATGACGAAAATGCAGGTTTGTGTTGTCGTTTGCAACTGGAGCGGGTCCTGTTCCAAGTCTTCTCCTGTCTGAGATATGCCCTGGTCGTCTTCGGGCAACAGCGTTGGCTGTTTGTCTTGCTGTTCACTGGGTATGGCTTTTTCCTTTTTGGACTTATTCAGGAATTGGATAATGTTGAAATAATAAAATTGGAGGATGATACGCAACAACAGGTTATAAACTTCTTTGTGGGGCTGCTGTTTCTGAGAATGCTGGAGCAACTAGGTTCGGTGCTACTTAATGCAATCTTTGGGTTCTTCTGTGTAGTGGCAGTTATCTTTGTGCAGAAGAACGTGATTGAGACTAAAGGAAAGAGCCTCCAAGAGATAGAAATCAGTCTGCTCTCTTCCACCCAGTGATCTCTTTATTCCGGGAATTCATATTATTTCTGGCTCTCTTATTTTTCCTTGGAGTTTACACAACAAAAACATGTACTACTAATATGGAAGTAGGAGAGAGTAGTAAGTAGCCACAACATGTAAGGAAATTGATAATATTCACGTATAGCCAACAATTCGACTGATTTTATTATAAGATAAGACCCAAATTCAATAATGGTACGTTTTGAATCCATGTACAGAAATGCACCTACCTAAACTTCTTTCTTGCATCACATGCATGATGTTCCCTTATTGTATACTCTGTAAACACCTATCAGATTCTTCTATGCTTTCGGCTGCTTGTCTTAGCTTTTTACACTTCCAGTAATTTGCATCTGCTTACTCTTCTAGACTTGGTGGCATGACTCAACAATTCCTCACTTACATTCATTTGCCACTTGAAACACCTTCCCGTTGTATGGCGACCACAGGCTCATTACACTTGAGACACCGGAACGATGCTGCTGAAGCGCAGCGGGTCCTTATGCAGTAGTAACAGTACCTGCCACAAGTCATTCTTTTAGGCGTAAGTAACAATTATATCACATACTCTGAATTCTTCACCCATCACCAATAACATCACTTCTGTCTTGTCTAACTTTATATGATTGTATCCCCAAATACACAATCATGGGCAATTACGTAGCTTCTGGTAGAATTAGTTATACTACATATCTCGGGAAGAGGTATGTAGCGAGATATGTAGAGGTACACAGAAAAATACCATACCTGTGCTGGCAAGGCAGAGCAATAAACGGAATTGCAGGATCCACTTGGCAAATAGGGCAACTCACTGTATCCTCTTTAGTACTTGAGGTCTTGTCCTTGGTAAATGGACTAAGAATATTCTTAACAGCTGACGAGTTGAGTAGCGGAAGAAGTAACAAAAGCATTTCCTGAATATCACCAAACAAATTTTAAGCTGAATGCAATACAGAACCAGGAAATTAGATCCAACAAAACATTTTTGACAGCAGGCAAGACAAATACTCATCAATTGAGCCAATAAGTCTAAAAAGAACGTTTTGACTTATTGAAGGACCTGAAAGAGAGAAAGGCAACAAATACATTGTTTCAAACATAGACAAGATATTTGGACTCCCAAGAAGCTGTTGAGTCACAGGCTCTACCTAATTTAGATTCCAGATATGGACATAATATGTTTTCAGCTCGAGTTTGAGCAGCAGATATATTTCTTCCAAGCAACATAAAGCTAAGAGGACAGATACTCTCATTGAAGAAAATGTTAGGGACCAGTGAGTATCAACCATAGGCCAGAAGCAATCAAGCCAAGGATGATACTCAGAACTGAAAGGTTGCCAAACTTTTAAATTGATTTTGGCCTATGTACGCAACACACAGAAGAAGACCTACCGAAAATTCATTCCACACAAGTTGGCGGTTCATGTACTCGAAGCTGACAGATCTGTTCATATGGGGACTCCTATAGACAAGCCTAGCTTTTAAAGCTTTTTCAATGAGATTCCTATACCTGGATCAACAAAAGAAAAAGAAGCGTAAGAATCGTCAAGATGTTTTGGTATGTGATTTTGGTTCTCGTTTCAATCTTTCATCGTGAACTTAATAAATGTGATGTCCAGAAATTTTTCTTGTAATAACAATACAATTGTTTGCCCTAGCGGTTAGTAACCCATTAGCTGATCCTTATTGCATCTACGGAATTGTGTCAGATTTCAATGGTCATATCAACTAACTGCACTGCTGTGTGTTTTAAAGAGGATATGTAGACAAAATGAACGAGTCCATGTACACAGTTGTACCTTCCCGTATAAAGAAATGACAATAGGTTAAGAAAAGAAGCAGCTTTGTAGATGCCTTCGATTCGTTGTATGACGGTCCAAAGTCGCCTTGCCAATGGTCTCTACAAGAGAAAGGAAAAAAGAAAGAACCATCTATACGACGAACGAATAAGGAAGAGTAACTGGATGGCGTGAGGATGAGGAAGACACCTGCTCAGAATCACCCCATCTACGGAAAGCAGAAAATGACTGCAAACGGGAGAAGAGATACTGACCACCAACGGAGGCAACACAGTACCAAATCTTCTGAGGAGCAGTAAGTCCGGGTCCTTCGAGTCCTGTTCTGACTATACCAGAGTACAAGAGCGAGGAAGAGAAAATATTAAAAAAAAAAAAAAAAAAAACAGCGGAAGGTGGAACAAAGAATGTACCTAAACCCATCCGTTGAGCTGCTACTCGTTCATCTCGGTATCTTAGATTCATGAGAGCATTCCCGGGGGTGGGTTTGTCAACCCAAATAGAGAAACGCCAAATGAGAAACTCAAGGAAAGCATCAAGTTCTGGTTCGTATTGAAAGAGCATCCCTGGCTAATGCCAAAGAAAGGGAAAGGTGAAGATAACAAAATAGAAGAGGGAATAATAATAAGGGCAAAGAGGCTGCCTATACATACCTTCATCAAAGTGAAAACCTTAACCAACTGTTCCTTCAACATGGCAGACATTTCAACATCTAGTCGTGCAGCGTCAAACTGATTCACTCTAGAGATTGCAACCGGTAAAACTGACTGCCATAAGGAGGAGAACCCACATAAGCCACGAAGATAAAGGAAGCAATCTACAGAACCCAAGAGCATACCCGGTGGGAAGCGAGAAGAGATTGCGATTGGGGAAGCAAGCGGCGATAAGAGCGGATCCAAGCATCGTCTGAAGGCGGGGTGGTCATTGGCGAGCAGGGCTAGGGTTCGTAATTCCGGCAAGCAATACTTTGTGTCGTTTCCAAAGTTAATCGAAAGCCCCGACGAGGGTGTTACCGTCTTTTTCCAATCTATAGCTACTTTGTGTCGTTTCTCGAAAATATAATTTCTTGAAAATCATATCATAATTTGCTTAGTTAGTTTTGTTGTCCATCAAGCTTATGCTTATGGATAAGATTAGCTCATCAAGTGATAACGCAAACCAGCCATTTTTGACCTTTAGATAAGTACTGATATGGTATCTTTTCAACAAATATTGTAACCGTAAGGAATTCGAAGAGGAGACCCCATGGATTTGGTATAACCTGAGTTACCAAAGACTCAACTTAATCTGCGTGAGTGTAAACCAATGTCTCACGGAGGAGAATGGTACAGAGGTCACATCACATCATGTACTAAGTAAGATCTATTTTCCATTTCAAAAACCTTAAGAATTTAACATTTGGGTGGCGGCGACCTGAGCCGCCAAGTCTTCCTCCCCTAGCCTCCGGAGGCCCTTGCTCAGAACCTCCGCTACGTACTCGTCCGCCTCCCATGATCCAGACCCCCACCCGCTCTCTCTCATCATGTTGTATATCCTCACCGCTGATTCCCTCCTCTCGGCTCCCACCACCGCCCTAATCAGCTTCGCCAGGGCCTTGTCGCTTTGGTAACCGCCTTCAAGTCTCTCTATCTCATCGATGACACGGTCTATCTCTTCGAACTCCCTGTTCCTGGAGAGAGCGTTTACGACGTCGGCGTAGAGAACGAGGTCGAGAGGAGGATACTCAGAACGGAGGACGGAGAGAACGTGGACAGCGAGGGTGCACTGGTCCTGGCGGAGAAGCTCACGGAGGACGGATAGGAGGTCAGACTTGAGGAGACGGCGGAGAGGAGGGAGGCTAAGGGAGAGGGAACCGGTGCGCTCGGCTCGCTTTAGGGACTGAATCGACTGGATGGCTTCAGAGCTCAAGATCCGACCTTTCATAAGAGGTCCGCGGTTGTCGCGGGGGCCGCATCGGATCCAACCCAACCTTCTCCTCCTAGGAACGACGCTACTAAGGCTTAAGCTCAAGCATAGGCTTGGTGGTCGAGGCAGGCTGAGAGAAAGCGCCATCCACTGCTCCTTTCCAATCTACTCTCCCCTTAGCCATGGCGTGATCCTCTTTCACTGGGCAAGCCCATTTAATTTACATGAGGCCCATATTAGTTATTAACATTAACGAAAGGCCCATATTAGGTATTAACATTTTACAAAAAGGCTCATACCACGTACAATAGTCCTTGTTAATTACACAAGGTCCAAAGCATTAGCCCATCTTAATTTAAATGGCCCATATTAGTTATTAAGAACACCTCCAATCGTTTAGAATCTTTTTTAGGTATCTAAACAAATAAATATTAATATTTTAATATAATATAATTATATAATTAAATTTTAATTCTAAAATTAAAAACTAACCAATGAAAAAGTGACAAATGTAGAACCCTTAAACAATGAGGTTCTTAAACAAGAACTTTAAGAACCCTATCTCTTGCTTTTTTATTTGTTTTCTTTATTTTAATTGTTAAGAACCTTTCTAAGAACCTCCATTGGAGGTGCTCTAACATTTACAAAAGGTCCATACCACGTATAATAGCCCTTATTAATTACACAAGGTCCAAAGCATTAGCCCATCTCAATTTAAATGGCCCATATTAGTTATTAACATTTACAAAAGGCTCATACCACGTACAATAGCCCTTATTAATTACACAAGGTCTAAAGCATTAGCTCATCTCAATTTAAATGGCCCATATTAGTTATTAACATTTACAAAAGGCCCATACTACGTATTAACATTTTACAAAATGTCAATACCACGTACAATAGCCCTTATTAATTACACAAGGTCCAAAGAATTAGCCCATCTCAATTTAAATGGTCCATATTAGTTTTTAACATTTACAAAAGGCCCATATTAGGTATTAATATTTTACAAAAGGCTCATGTACAATAGCCCTTATTAATTACACAAGGTCAAAGCATTAGTCCATCTCAATTTAAATAGCCCATATTAGTTATTAACATTTACAAAAGATCCATACTAGGTATTGACATTTTACAATAGGCCCATACCACGTACAATAGCCCTTATTAATTACACAAGGTCCAAAGCATTAGCCCATCTCAATTTAAATGGCCCATATTTCTGTTTTACAAAATTTGTTCAAGTAATAAAAGTAAAAAGACTATATATTACTGCTATTTGATTGTTTGTTTAAACAGCGAGAGTATAAACTTGTACTATAAATGAAGACTAGAGAACATAAATTGGATTATATCATAAAGGTTCGATGAATAAAATAACAAAAAGTAAACATGATGATATCGAAGGAGAAGAAATGAGAAACAAGAGCTAGCTAGCTACGGTACTGGATAGCAGAAAAAGAAATGCAGCAAAGGGAGGCAAGAGAGAGGTAGCAGCGAGCAGGGAAGAGGCAGCAGTAGAGTCCGAGGGAGATGCAGAGAGGGGCGACATGGAAGGAGGCATGGAAGCTTTGCCGTGATAGTCATGGTGGTGGATATGCATGACTTCGACGATGAGACGCTGGCCGCTGGTGCAGTGCTCGTTGGAGCCGCTGATGAAGTAGAAGAGACCAGGACGATCAAGGTTGAATGTGCTGTTTCCATTGTCAAACGCTGTAATGGGATCGCTGCTGTTGCAGTGGTAGAACCCCCATTTGTCCACCTCTATCACCGAGTCCTTGTCGTACACAAACGCTGCATTATTATTATATATATAAGTAGTGCATGATTACTAAGAAACCAACATCAAAAGAAATAGATAACTACAGGGCTGAGTCGTTGGAACTCACACAGTGAATCACCGATGTGGAAGCGGTTGCTGCTCGCCCAGTGGCTGTAAACCGCTGTATCATTCTGGAGTGGGACTCTCCACCCGAACTCTTCTCCAACCTTGAAAACCCTAGGACCTTCTGCCGACATGGCCACCACCACGGCACAAATGCACAGCAATGTTAGAGCACAAGGAGATCTCATCATCATCATCATAATCTTTTTTCAGGAATTTGATTGATGGTGGTGTGTAAATGAATTGGGTGGATCTGCTTGCTTTATATAAAAAGGAGAGGAGGGAAGTGGCGGTTGAGCTCTCGGAGTCGTGGAGATGAAGGAACGGTTTCTTACTTCCTTAATTCGTGCAAGTCATGGCCTTGTGCTTCTTGACCACGTCAACCTAATTAATGACGTGGACCAATCAACTTCTGTCTCTCGAAACGCCGCGTTTCGTTTCGACTCCCCTGTGGCCTGTGGGCCTGTGGGCATGTGGCTGTGAATGTGATTACTCTCTTTGCCTATCGCGATGATCTAGAGCGTTTCTGATGGCGGCGGCGATGCATACATCGACGGACTTGTTCCTTCTGAAACCCAACACCTGGAAGAAGCCTGATCGGGCTTCGGGTTCTTGCTGTCTGGGCAGCACTGGTGATATCTCTCGGAACAGGAAGCTTCCGATCCTCCTCTTCGACGTCATGGACACCATCGTCCGTGATCCCTTTTACCACGACGTTCCGGCCTTCTTCGGGTGAGAATGTGAATCCTACTCAATTTCTTCTTAATTATTCCACTCGATTCATCATCCACTCTGTGTTTTCTCAGAATGCCGATGAAGGAACTGCTAGATTGCAAGCACCCGATGGTCTGGATCGAATTTGAAAAGGGTTTGATTGATGAGGTACCAATCTCCCACTCTTTCCTTATGAATCATCATTTCTTGTGCTTTGAGTTTGAGTTCTGGTTTAGGAGGAGCTAGCAAGAAAGTTCTTTATAGATGGGAGGGACTTTGATTTGGAAGGTGAGATTGATATATAGATAGGTTTCCTGGTACCTATTAAACTCTCTTTATCAGGAAATGCCATCCATTTTCAGGGCTAAAGGAGTGCATGAGGTCAGGATACTCCTACTTAGATGGCATGCAAGAGCTTCTTCAAACTTTGGCAGCTCACAACTTCGAGATTCATGCTTTCACCAATTATCCCATCTGGTTTGGTTTCCATCCCCTCCCTTCTGGTAAACAGTCTTTGAAAGGGATAATATGCCTAGCTTCATGCCTGTTCACTCTTGTCTTTCTATAGGTACAACATGATCGAAGACAAGTTAAAGCTTTCAGCCTACTTATCATGGACGTTTTGTTCCTGTAATGCTGGTACAACACACATCTCTCTTGCCTACTCATCGTTTGTCACATCAAAACCGTCCTACTACAACTCATCTTTTTATCTTTCAGGAAAAAGAAAGCCTGATCCAGAGTTTTATCTCGAGGTTGTAGGACATCTCGGAGTTGAACCTTGCGACTGTATATTCATCGATGACAGGTTAGCTAGAAATGTTTGTATCTGAGCTCAGTGGGTTATCTAAAGAAACCATTTTTGATCCGAGGGAGTGTCTGATGCGCAGGCCAACCAACGTCAAGTCTGCAATAGAGATAGGGATGGGTGGATTATGTTTTGAGAATGCAGTTTTGCTCGCTAAGGATCTCACACATCTAGGGATCAACGTCTCTGTACCCAGAATATGATTGGATGTAAATTGTAATTTGTATTGCATAAGCTTATATGATTTATCTAAAGTAATACTCAAAAGAAAAATACACTGTTTTGTGATGCAAGTAAAGTCTTTGTTGGATTATATAAAGCAAAAAAATTAGAGAGAGTCCATGAGACTAAGTAGTGGAGAGCAGAAGGACAGTTAAAAAGGAAGAGGAGGCGAGGAAGATGAAGGAGAGGAAGACTAAGAGGAGAGAGAGGGCGACGTGATTGCAGAAAGAAGAAAGGGTCTTGCAGAAGTCAGGGAGAGGGGTGTGTCTGATGCCGGTTTTGTTGAGGTTGGTAACTCCAGAACCGGCTGATCCAGCGCTCATCATCAAGTAACAAAAGAGCTGCGCATGCACACAAGGTAAATCTATGGGTTACACAATCAGAAGAAAAGCGAATGGAGAAGGGAAGATGAGGGACCTGGTCGGAGGTGAAGCAAATCCAAGCTTGGAAGCGGGAGGGTGTGATGGGAGATCCGGTGAGGAGCCTGTAAAGACCGAAACAGAGCTGGAACAGGGAGTAGAGAATGGTCGCTGTGCATGCCCCCACCACATACCTTCACACCGAATGAATACTATATATGTATATAATCTCAAAGTTTAAAAGAGGGGCACACAATAATGTCATGTTGTTGTTTGGTTCACGAATCACGGGTGTGTTTCTGTTCACCGGAATTTCTGTCATCTGAACACACACATTTTGTTTGCTGCTTTCTCTCTTTTTATTATTATGGTAAAGAAGAAATCATATTGGCAGTCTATCCATAATATATAATAATGCTCGTAAAAAGAAGAAGAAGAAGAAGCAGACTGACTGGAAGGAGGGAGAGAAGGACCAATTGGAGGAAAGAGTGAGCTTGAAGCCGTAGATGTCTGCCACTCCCTCCTGAGTTGCCGTCAGCATCACCGCCATGGCCGTGGCTGAAGCAGCCAAGCAGCCTCCCCTGAGAGCCACCTGCACTACCTCCTTGACTCTCCTCCTCCTCTTCACCACCACCTCTTCTCCCTCTCCATTTCTCCTCATTCGGACCCTTTCTACTACTTTTTGTTTGTTTGTTTTGTTTTCTGCCTTTTTTACTTTATTTTATAAAACTCACACACAAACTGACTCCTTCATTCTTTAAACCACAACAAATACTCCCTTTTTCTCCTCCACCTTTTCCGTGTTATCTCTTTTTTTTCATACGACTTTGTTTGTATTTCTTATGAAAAATATAAAGGGATGCGAGTATGTATACATATGTATATTTTTCCAAAAGGGATGGGAAAATAAACATCTTTATCTACTCTACTGGGACTTGTCAATCTCTATGCACATGAACATGAGTCAGGTACAATAAGCGTGCCTCACGTTCTCAGTTTATTAAGACGCAAATGCCACTGAACCAAATTTGAATGATCCATCTATATTTACTTTCTCGTATTTTTGACAGTTCCCCTCCTTCAACATCAATGTGCATGTATGTGGACGATATACTTTAACACTATAATTATTGGTATAGCAAAAGCAGGATACCATTTTATTAACTAGGGTACTATATATATATATGTGTGTGTAGTACGTAGATATTAGCTTGCTAGCTAGGGACTAAAGTAAACATTAATTAAGATATCAGACAAATTAATTAAGGTCCCTGGTGATCGCAGGAATACAGCTTGAAGTACGGGAAATGGTGGGCTTATTGTGAAGAGTGGGTTTAGGGCTAATAGACTGACCCCTCGTGCTTCTCCGGAGCATGTCTCTCATGGCATCAGCTTGGTATAGAGCAGGATACTCCCTCCCGAGCTTGTTGAACCTGAGGCAGGCGTTCATGTGCTCCTTCAAGGCCCCTTCAAGCCCATCCTCATCCCTTTTCTCCCTCTCCTCCTTCACCGCCTCTGAGCAGAGACCGCATATCCACTTCCCAAAGAATTTCTCCCTTACCCTCTCTATGTACTCCATCGTGCACTCCTCCCTCATCCCGCAGCACTCGCACTTTACCTTCTCTACCTCCACTATCGCCCCGAGTCCTTTCTCTTCTTCTCTGTGGAAATCCAGCGATATGTCTGACAGGGTCCTATGCAGTGACTCTTTCGCTAGCTTTGGTGGCGGCGGCGGCTTCACCAAGCTTCCGCTCACGCTCTTCCTTCTCCCGTTTGTTGCCATCCAACCCAATCTTCTATTTAATTTTTTATCTAGGGCATTTGCTCTAAGCTTTAGTATTTATAACCGGTGCGGTCAGGTTAATATATTCATGTGTTTTTGTGGTTCAGCAATCAGCATTGCCATCTCACGTACGTGCTCATGCAATAGCGACTTCTTTATTTACTTTTTGTTTTACTTTTCACAACAATACTAATTAATGAAGCCACCAATTCACGTGCTACAGTGCAACTGGCAACTAGCCTTTAATTACAGCTCTTCTAATTAAAAAATATATATATATATATATATTGAGTTCATGTATTTAGTTATTTCTTAATTTATGTCACTAATCTCAACTGCATTTGGTCTTTCTTTAAATGAACTGTATATATATACTTGGTGTGTCATTGCGTCCTTTTTTATGTAGTTTCGTTAGAGATTGCAAATCACATGGACGAAACATAAGATACATTTCGTACCCTGAAATCTGAATTATAGAAGGAAATCAGATAAGCTAGTGCGAATACGCATATGTGGTATTTGAGCCAAGTGAAGATACACACAATTAAGTAACAAAAGCAAGTGCTCAAGAATTTTGTGGACGTTAGTAAAAGGAGCCACATGGATCTCAAAGACAATGATAGGTCACGTGTGTGAGAGTTTCGTGTAACCACACATAAAAGAGAGGAACAACATGGACTTGAGGAAGACCACTCATAATGAAGGTAATAGTTGAAACTTGTAAATATTATCAAAAAAAAAAAGAAGAAAAAAAAAAGATATGGGTTGTTTTAAACTCACTTTTCGTAATAACTTGGAAAGTGGGAGGAAACTCACGTGCATACATATCTTGTATATTATACGTAGCTAGTTCTACAGGACTCCATATTTCTAGTTGATTACATTGCATGCTTTGTCAATTATAGTTACACTTACATACGTAGTGTAAGAAAAATGCATAGCATTAGTATACATCAGTCTCTTCATCATTATTATACATACGTACAACCAAGTCACAATCCCGCCTTCGATCATCTTTAGAGAGATCGATAAGGAATTGCGAAACACCGTCTCAGCCAGAAGGACCCAAAAGCTCTTTAGGGACATTTCTTTGGATCTGCTAATTTGTTGATTGACACTCAACAAACCGTTTGTACATCTTGTTTTTTTATTTATTTATTTATTTTTAGACAAGTTTACATGATCTAGGTTTACCTCTTCTGTTAAATGATACACATTCCTATCATATACGTTGTGCTTCCCTGCAGTGGAATACCGTAGGTGGATGTGCTTGCACCGCCTAATCTCAAGGTTACATAATTAAGTGTAATACTAGCTATTGATTAAATAGTCAAGTGGATTGGGGCAGGAGATTAATAACCGAATGAATAACAAAGTTACAAAACAGGCCGGAAGGGTCAAATATCATTATTTTGGACATAGTGGGCTTTTAAATTTGAATGACTGGGCCATGCATTGCTGGGTAAAAGGCTAAAACAAGATTGAGATACACACTTGTTTTTTAGTTTCCAAAGAAAAAGAAAGTAACAAGTAAGAAATGATCAAGGAAGTAAGAAAGGGAAAAGGAGTGTGAGAAAGAGAGCAAAGAGGAGCTGTTGGGAGAGGGAAATGGTATTTTTCTTCTTATTTTTGGTAAGTCCTCTGCTTGTGGTGCTGTGGAGAGTGGCGGTAGTGTTACTAGTGTAGAGAAAGGATAGAGAAACGTGAACGTGAACGTGATCATGAAGATGTGATTTGTAAAGAAGGGGCCTCCCAACAACACCCTTGAATCTGCCGCTCCATCCTTCATCTCCGACGGTTACAACCACCGCATCGAGACGTGGGGAGAAGGAGACCCAACCTTTCTTGGAGTAGACGTGGAACTCTGCATGGCAGAAGTTGAGACACAGAGAATGTCTTTCGTCATACCCTCTTATCAGCATCCTTATGGCTTCTTCCTTTGATTCGTTTATGCTATGATCAATATAATTATGCTTCTTCACGTAGCAAACTCCTACACCTTCTTCCTCGTCGTCTTGGCTTCTTCCTCCTAGCTTTTCTCTCACCGCTTTCCCTATTCTCTCTGCCTCACCCATCAAGTCCCTGCATATATAATTACTTACTTTCTTTCTTTTAAACATTATTCTTAATTAGTCAGATATATAGTACTAGCTAGTAATACCTCAAATCTGAATAAGAAGCCGTGTGATCATCTTTATAGAAAACGAACTCCTCCGTCTCATCGTGGAAAATGGTTTTGTCCATGGCGGCTTTGACCATAGCCTCAGGAATGCCGTGGTTAATGAGCTGAAAACAACCGAAGGTGGCGATGGCATCCAGCAGGGTCGAGAGGGAGCCCAACCGGAGGAAATCGAAGGTGGGAGGGTTCAGAAGGAATGTGTGCTTGGGGAAGACTTTATCGGGCAATACAAGATTCGGGACTCGACCACACTTCTCCAGGAACTTCGAGAGGACGTCTTCGTTGGCCGTGAAGGAAGCCCTGCGGCTGGATGCTACGGGGGATGGAGGAGGAGCTCGGAAGTCTGGAGAGGAAACTCCCATTTTTTTTTTTGGTCTTACTTTGAGGAGAGGAGGGATCTTTAATGGAGAAAGAAAAAGTTACTTGTTAAATAAAGCAAGAGCATAATGATGCGATGCAATTCTCTTGTTTGCCTTTCCCTTTTATTTATCACATATTTCAACTTTTCCCTTTAACAAATGTTGTAAATAGATATACATACGGTATAACGATCGAACGAACGGGTTCAGCATATTTTCATCATGGACCCAATTTGGGCCATAAGCGGCCTTATTGTTTACCCAACTGACGTGGATCCTCATAAGATGGGCATCGTGTCATCGAGTGTTGGAGGAGACTTTTCGGTCACATTAAATAATGCCAAGTAGTGGTGGGTCTCTCTCTCATTCCAATTCTAAACCACTAAATCTACTAACATTGAATTGATGGTATGGTAGTTGCATTTTCGCTTGAAATTTTTGGGTATATTCGAAGAGGGGCCTAAGTCTCAGAAAAGTTGTAATTTAGATTTTGTGGGTTTAAATTGACAAAAGCGTACCAATATAGGGACCGCTGGTCAATGGCTAATTGGTGAGAAGGTAAGGAGCGGAGACGCAATTTGGAAGAGATAGAAAAGGAAGACACGTCAACAATGTCCATGGAGGTTCTGTGCCATTTGCGAAGCTATCAGATTTAGAGCGTGTGAGAGAGAGAGAGACGAGAGAGAGACGAGAGAGACGAGAGAGAGACGAGAGAGACGAGAGAGAGAGAGAGAGTCTTTCTCGTTCCAAGAGAGCAAGAGAAAGTGAGCGAGACGATCACGGCCACGCTGAAGAAGAAGAATCTCTCCGTCTCCTCCCTTCTCCTCCTCCTCCCCCGTCTAAGAAACAAGGCATCCCTAGGCACCATGATCTCTCTCAGTCCCTCCTCGTTTCTGGTATTATTTACATCTTTCTTTCTCCTTTCTTCTACATCCATCCATGTCTCCCTTTTTTTTAATGTCCCTGCTTTGGTTTCTCAGAACAAGACGGCTGTTCCTGGATGTTCCACCCACCTCTCTCTGCGCCACCCTAGAATATTTACCTCTCCTCCTTCCTTCAGAGTGTTTTCCTCTCTCGGATCCAACCGGGATCCCAACGCCAGCGTTTTGATTGAGACCACTGCCACTTCATCCTCCACTCTCGAGACCTCCGCCGCTGATATTGTTCCCAAATCCACCGTCTCTGGTGGAGTTCAGGATGTGTACGGCGAGGATGCTGCCACCGAGGACATGCCCATCACTCCTTGGTCTCTCTCTGTCGCCAGGTACCACCCATTTCCTCCTTAATTATTTCTTTTTGGAGTTTGTAGTCCTTAGCTGGCCATCAAATATGGATGTAAATCTGGTGCAGTGGATATACGTTGTTGCGTGATCCACATCACAACAAGGGCCTTGCCTTTAGCCATAGGGAGCGTGACGCTCACTATCTACGCGGCCTCCTCCCCCCCACTGTTATCTCCCAAGATCTTCAGGTTGCTCGGCTTGTCAGGTTTCACATTCCCTTTCTATAAACAACTGGAAATTCGGACTTTTGATCTTTTTTCTGCACCTTTGTTAACAGGTTAAAAAAATGATGCATACTCTTCGTCAGTATCAAGTTCCCTTGCAGAGGTATATGGCTATGATGGATCTCCAGGTAAACTAACCGACTAGGAAGTTTAGCTATCTGAACACCACCAAGTGCCTTCGTTACACAACTTCTTTCACAATGCTTTTGTATTTCAGGAGACCAACGAGAGGCTGTTTTACAAGCTTCTCATTGATCACGTTGAGGAGTTGCTACCAGTTGTCTATACTCCAACGGTTGGGGAAGCCTGCCAGAAGTATGGTAGCATTTTCCTGCGTCCACAGGGGCTTTTTATCAGTTTGAAAGAAAAGTGAGTCTCTTTATACGGTAATCAACTACCTCTTTCAGTATTATTGTGCTCATCCTTTTAACTGAGAACTCCTCTATAACAGAGGTAAGATTCATGAAGTGCTGAGGAACTGGCCTGAGAAGAACATCCAGGTCATTGTTGTCACTGATGGGGAGCGCATTTTAGGGCTAGGAGATCTCGGTTGTCAGGCAAGTTGTTTGAATATTTTCTGCTATCATGAGAGTGGTGAGTCAGGGTTTATCCTCCTACTAATTTGCACATTACATGCCATCATTAATGTCTTCAGGGAATGGGAATACCAGTTGGCAAACTTTCTCTATATACAGCCCTTGGAGGTGTCCGGCCATCTGCTGTAAGTATAGATTTATGCAGCTTTATTGCATTTCAACAACATTCGCTCATCTGTCTCTCTCTATATTGGTTGCCAGTGTCTGCCAGTAACAATTGATGTTGGGACAAACAATGAAAAGCTATTGAACGATGAATTCTACATAGGGCTCCGACAAAGAAGAGCTACAGGAGAGGTAATTGGCACCTTGCACCTTTCAGTAAAACAGTACTCTGAAAATTATGATGAATCTGAACCCTTAATCCTCTTCTTTGTACAGGAATACTCTGAACTTATGCATGAATTCATGACAGCAGTCAAGCAGAACTATGGGGAGAAAGTCGTTATTCAGGTTAGCTTGAGACATGGATAAGTGTACTCCACCAGTATGATTCTGCTGTTTAGATCTTAGAAGGTTCCTATCTGTATAATTTTATAATTAGACGTTTTTCTTTTGATAATTTGCAGTTTGAGGACTTTGCCAACCATAATGCTTTTGACCTGTTAGCCAAGTATGGTACAACACATCTTGTTTTCAATGACGATATTCAGGTATGTCCTGATTAAGTTGTGATACACGAGGTAATTTCAGATTGAAGTACATATTTACCAAGCTGTGAAACTGTGATTTCACATATAGGGCACGGCATCAGTTGTGCTTGCGGGACTTATTGCTGCTCTTAAATTTGTGGGTGGATCCTTGTCAAACCATAGATTCCTCTTCCTAGGTGCTGGAGAGGTAAGGGGTGGACATTTCTTTCAGTGAAATCCATTCCGTCAATATGTTTATATATTTCCTGGATGGGGATGGGAGAATCTGCAGCCTGTTACATGGTTTTACTTCCTCATTTTTTGTGATGCAGGCTGGCACTGGAATTGCTGAACTAATTGCTCTTGAGATATCAAAGAAGGTTAGCTGTACGCTTGCGTTCATTTGCTATCTTAAGCTCTTTCTTATACGAAGTATTTGTTTGTGGCTGTAGTCCCACATTCCATTGGAAGAGGCTCGGAAGAATATTTGGCTCGTTGATTCAAAGGTAATTTATGAGATGTGGATTGTTCTTTTTTTTGCATGTACTGAATTCTAAGTACGTATATGTATATATATGTAGGGATTGATTGTCAGTTCCCGGAAAGAATCCATTCAACATTTCAAAAAGCCCTGGGCTCATGACCATGAACCGATCAGAGAACTTGTTGACGCCGTCAAGGTGTGTTGGTTGTTCTGCTGCAGAAGAGGCCATTTTTTAAAGTCGCAGTGTTAAAACTGAACCCTTTTTTATATTCAGGCAATCAAGCCAACAGTTCTGATCGGAACATCAGGAGTAGGTCAAACTTTCACTCAAGACGTGGTGGAAACCATGGCAGAGCTAAATGAGGTATACTTTTCCCGCATAGACTTGCATGAACAAGAGATTTGCATAGTCATTTTGTCTAGGAGTGAATGGTCCTTGACCATAATGTCGAAATTTTGGTGCATACAGAAACCCATCATTCTTTCTCTTTCCAACCCAACTTCTCAGTCAGAATGTACGGCGGAAGAGGCCTATACCTGGAGTCAGGTAAACAAGTTAAGATTGTGATTTCTGATGATTAGAAATGGAGTATTGTCGGTGGGTTAAAAAGGTCAATCTTTGATTCACAGGGACGGGCGATCTTTGCAAGTGGAAGCCCATTTGCGCCAGTAGAGTATGAGGGAAAGACGTTTGTGCCTGGACAGGTTGTGACCAAAGATGTAGAATAGGATTTGACAACTGATTCAAGAGAGTTGATTCTGACGTTGTTTGTGTGGACAGGCAAACAATGCATACATCTTCCCTGGGTTTGGGCTGGGGCTAATAATGTCAGGGACCATCCGCGTCCATGATGACATGCTTTTGGCCGCATCAGAAGCTTTGGCTGAGGAACTGACGGAGGAGCACTATGAGAAGGGGATGATATACCCTCCCTTCAGGAATATCAGAAAAATCTCAGCTCGTATTGCAGCTAAGGTGGCTGCCAAGGCCTATGAACTGGGTAAGTGGTTGTCTTGCCTGATGTAATGTGTTTCAAGTTTGGATCTCGCACTATCAATGTAAAGTTTTTTTTTGTTTTTTAAAGTGTGAACTACAGCATTACATTTCCTTTTATATATATATAGGATTGGCCACGAGGTTGCCTCAGCCCAAGGATCTGGAGCAGTGTGCTGAGAGCAGCATGTACAGCCCTTCATATCGAAGCTACCGCTGAGGATAAGCTTAATCTCCGAGTTATCATTTCTCATATGACTCTCATAGCCGTATCTCTCCTCTCTTATTCTTTCACCTTCCTCTTTCCATGAGATTTTTGTTTGTTTGTTTGTTTGTCAGCATTTTAAAATCTGTGTTGTAATCACCGTTTCCCTCGTTTGTCCTGTTGTTTCTTTCCAAGTCCATAATAATCCTATGAACATTGTTTACGGGCTATCGTTGGTACTCGTGTATAGCGTCGTATTCGTAGAAGTATGCGGTACTGATTTGCATATGGTGTGCTTCCGTTTTAGGAAATATTCACGATCATCATTTTAATTGATACTTATTGTGACTGTTGACTTTGTTGTTTTTATTCATCTTGTTTACTGTATTTGGTCATCATATACTACAAACTAGCGATAGATAAAACAAGTAAGGTAGTGATAATGATTATAGCCAATATCTTGGTGAAATCGATAGGTTCCGAGTAACTAATAACATGAGATTTAAACACAAAACTTGTTCGTGAAAAAATCAAAGATGAAAACTGAATGAAAGAGAGAATGTAATAAAAAAAAACTCAATAAAATGTAACTGTGAAATGGTTAAAGAGAGTGAAAGGACAAGTAGAGACAGGAAGGGAATGTAAAACACGATATAAGAAAAAAAGAAGCAGAGCAAAATATCGCGAAAAATTAGGGAAGTTAGGTCCGGCGAGAAGAAGCGAATCTCTGTAGTAAGCAGCTCCCAAATTCTCTTTCTCTTTGAGTCTTCTCTCCGGTATAGATCTTCTGAATCTGTTTCGCTTCTCCGACCGGTTTCGTCATGTGACTTTCTCATTCTCGGGGGAGGAAAGATAGATATTTATTTTATGATTTTGTTATCCTTACTATGGTTGTGTGTTTGGCAGGTGTAAGCTGGCTGACGAAGAACATTTCACTTCATCAGCAAGTAAGTAAGTACTGTAGCTCAATTGAAGTAATTTGGTGTCTGACTATAACTACATTCGATTATTATCTGACTGACAGTGGTACGAGAAAAGGATATCTGCTGGGAATATGCAGAGAAACTAGATGGTAACAAGGTGAAATGCAAGTTTTGCTCTAGAGTTCTTAATGGCGGCATTAGTAGGTTAAAGCATCATCTCTCTCGCCTTCCCAGTAAAGGGGTCAATCCATGTGCCAAGGTTAGGGACGATGTTACTGATAGAGTCCGATCCCTTTTATCTGCCAAGGATGATGCCAAAGATTTCCCATTCACCAACAAGTACAAGCCTCCTCCTCAAGTTAAACCACCTTTATCTGCTTCCCTGCCTCCTGATGTCGTCTCTTCTGCTTCCAAACTTTTTCCAAATGCGCAGGAGACTGCTGAGAGAAGCATTTCTCTTTTCTTCTTTGAGAACAAGATTGACTCGTGTGTTGCCCGCACACCCTCTTATCACCATATGCTCGATGCCCTTGCCAAGTGTGGTCCTGGATTTGTTGCTCCTTCTCCTCTATCTCTCAAGACTGAGTTGCTGGACAGGGTCAAATCAGAAATTAGTTTACAACTGAAAGCCACTGAAAAGGAGTGGGTCACCACGGGCTGTACTATCTTCGCAGAGGCATTCACCGACAACAAATCACGAGCACTGATTAACTTCTCCGTCTCATCACCTTCCAGAACCTTCTTTCACAAGTCTGTGGACGCCTCCTCATATTTCAAGCACACAAAATGCCTTGCTGATCTATTTGATTCTATAATCCAAGATATTGGACAGGAGCATATAGTGCAGATCATTATGGACAACAGCTTCAGCTACACAGGCATCTCTAACCATATCTTGCAAAACTATGGAAGCATTTTCGTGTCCCCTTGTGCATCTCAGTGTTTGAACATGATATTAGAAGAATTCTCCAAGGTAGATTGGGTCAATCAATGTATATTGCAAGCGCAGGTAATATCTAAGTGTGTGTACAACAATAGCTCCGTGCTAGATTTGATGAGAAAGTTAACAGGTGGTCAAGATATTATCAGAAGCGGTGTCACAAGGTCTGTCTCCAATTTTCTATCATTACAGTCAATGATGAAACAAAAAGCAAGGCTAAAACACATGTTCAATAGCCCAGAGTATACCACAAATACTAATAAACCACAGAGCATGTCATGCGTGAATATCCTAGAGGATAATGATTTCTGGAGAGCTGTGGAAGAAAGTGTGGCTATTTCCGAGCCTATCCTGAAAGTGTTGAGGGAAGTTTCTAGTGGAAAGCCCGCTGTAGGATCTATATATGAGTTAATGTCAAAGGCCAAGGAGTCAATACAGACATACTACATCATGGATGAGAATAAGCATAAGGTCTTTTCAGACATAGTTGATACAAAGTGGTGTGACCATTTGCATTCACCTCTTCATGCAGCAGCAGCATTCTTGAACCCCTGTATTCAGTATAACCCGGAGATAAAGTTCCTCACTTCTTTGAAAGAAGATTTTTTTAAAGTGTTGGAGAAACTTCTTCCCACTAGCGATCTTCGGCGTGATATTACAAATCAGATAATCACTTTCACTAGGGCAAAGGGAATGTTCGGCTGTAACCTGGCGATGGAGGCGAGGGATTCAGTATCACCAGGTATGGACAATATTTTTTTTTTCATCATGTGTATAATTTTTAGTCAAATTCCGAGGGTTGCTGTTTGTAACTTGGAATGTTAATACATGAATTTAAACCATTCTGACTAGGAACAGAGATGTCTAGGTAGTCTGAGTCGGGAGAAAACTAATCCACATATGTGTAGCCTTTGAGTGCAATTAAAGCTATAATCTTATTACACAAGTATATGAGTCCAGATTGATATGGCCTGGCACATAGTAAACCAAATTGCAAAACTTGTAGACATCTTCCCATCAACATGCTAGCTTTAGGGCTATGGTCTGGTTTCTTGAGAATTTGTATCATAGTAACTAAGCACTAGAAGTTGATATCTAATGATCGTTTGATTAGTAAATGTAGGTCTCTGGTGGGAGCAGTTTGGTGACTCGGCACCTGTTTTGCAGCGCTTGGCCATCAGGATACTGAGCCAAGTTTGCAGCGGTTACAACTTGGAACGCCAATGGAGCACATTCCAGCAGATGCACTGGGAAAGGCGAAACAAGATAGACAGAGAAATTTTGAACAACTTGGCGTACGTGAATCAGAATCTAAAGTTAGGGAGAATGATAACCCTGGAGACAGACCCAATCGCTCTGGAGGACATTGACATGATGTCGGAGTGGGTGGAAGAGGCAGAAAATCCCAGCCCTGCACAGTGGCTAGACCGTTTTGGGTCCGCCCTTGATGGAGGTGACTTGAACACCAGGCAGTTTGGCGGTGCTATTTTCAGTGCCAACGACCATAACATCTTTGGCTTGTGAAGTCCAAATATAGAGGTTTTCATGAGTTTGTCCGGCGTCGGACGTTAGTTTATCTTTTGGATCGAGATTGTTGAGTATTTAACCACACCTCGGTTCCCTACTGTACACACTGTTTCGTTATATAGCACACGTAATGATTAATGTACAAAACAAATTGCATATCCTGTTTGTGTTCCTCACAAGTCATTGAGTTTTGTAGAAAACATGTTCATATATTAATTGCAGCCATATTTGGATGTGCTATTTTTTTTTTTGTCATCTGAAAATATATTCATCTAAAAGGATAAAAGAGACAATTTTAGGTAAAACAAGAATTGTTTTGATTATTTTGATGTTAATGGAAACCACAAACTTAAAGCTAAAACTTCGGGTCTTCACGTCCTCGTGTGGTATTTAGTAAACTTTTTACATTAAAATATATGCTTACTTATACTTACATTGGCTTGATGGATTCTCTTTTGAGGTATTAGAAACATATGTTATTCCCCGACATCAATAACGTTGAGGGATAATTTTGAAAATTTTCAATTCTTATTTTAATGTATAGTTGTAGCCACCTAGGGTATGAAAATACAATAGAAAAGAATTTGGTTCCTACATATCCCCGATTTACAATAAATCGAGATCTTATAGGATTAGTCCACTAATTTAAGATGTATCTGGAGTTTAATTATATGACTTGTTAAAAAATTAAGAAACATTTTTCATGACCATCAAAACAAGTTTAGTGAACATTAATATAGATCTAGAATGTGGTTTGTGATTTTTAAAATGGCTTAAAGGTGATAAATTATTTGTGTACTAGATGTAGCGAGAAAAATCGAGGTTCCGTAAGGGTTAACTCACATATTTTGAGATAATTTTAAAAATATTTCATGTTCTTTTTTAATGAATAGTTGTCTCTACCATTGCTACGAGAACGGAAGAAAATTTGGTCTCTAAATTGATTATCAATAAAATCGAGATATCATAGGTGTGTTAGTCAAACGATTTAGGGCGGTTTTATTAGATTACTTGTTAAAAATTAAGAAACGTGTCTCATGACCATCAAAATTAGTATAGTGAACATTATTATAGATGTAGGATGTGGTTTGCTATTTTTAAAATGGATAAAAGGTGATAAAAATAATTGTTTAGTAAATTTACTGAGAAAAATGGAGACTTTCGAAGGAACATGATAAAATATAGTTTAATAATCAGGGTTTAGGGTTTAGAGTTTAGGGTTTAGGGTTTAGGGTTTAGAGTTTCGGGTTTCGGGTTTCGATATCATTGCAGAGGAGGAAGTGAAAAGTGGCAAAAAAAAAAAGACATTTAAGAAAGAAATAAAATTAAAAGAATTATTTTGTTGAAGAATTGAAATTAAGCTGAGTTTGAATATTGACATTAATTTCAATTATGTTTACAGATGAAGAGGATACAAGCCCAAAGGCCCAATAAACTACCCGTTGAAAATCTGCAAGGCTTGGTCTCAAATTCGCAACATACAAGATACGTCTATTTTTTGAAATTCAACCCAAGTATATAATATAACTCTTTAAGAGAGTCATCTAATTATTCGAAACAGAGCATCTTCACTCCTCCTACTTCCTCTGACCAAAGCCTCTGAGATTTTGTAGTTTGGTTTGCTGCTCTCCCAACAATGTATTTGCGGATTTGCCAATTCGCCCTTCTTCATTTCAGCGGATACAGAGGCCCACTAAAATTGCCCGTATCAAGATCATCGGTAGACAAAACATCCATCTTCATAACCGCCTTATACGTTCCATCATCAAGAATGCGAGTGTTGCCAAATCTCAGCCATCAAGATTTCCCAAGAAAGGAGGCAACTTTGCTGGATTTGGTAATGGGAATACGAAGAACTATCAAAGTCAGCCACTTTATGCCAATTCGCCCTTCTTCATTTCAGCGGATACAGAGGCCCACTAAAATTGCCTCTGAAGATCAGATTTGAAGGAGAAAAAAGATCAGAAGATCATCAGGTCATTCTGAATCAGATGATGTGGCTTCATCAGCTTTAGATTCACATAAGTGACGAAGAAAATGCCTCTGAAATTGCGACGGTTGAATCTGATAATAATACTAGGAATGAAGGCTATGGTGTAGATTCTGGTTCCAAAGTCGAACAATACAATTGTCGAATTGGCTCGTGACAGCCTCTCGAAGGAGATTTATGAGCTACAAACAAGAGGGCCTCTTGATTTCTCAAATTCAATACCGATGCGCTAAGAGAAGCAAGAGAAAGCGACCAGGAAACGTGGCTACTAGTGTGTTGTTGATCCTCCCGTCCTAGGGATCATCCCCCATGAAGCTGTCGGGACTACGGTGACCCGCTGATCTTCCCCAGTCGTACAGTGCTGTCAGTGTACTAAAACCTGCCTTGGCATCCCACTACTGGTATGATTCATTATTGCAGGAAAGCGCCCTCTGGGATGTGCTCCTCCATGCTATAGCCGTTCGCTCCAATAAGTCCTGGCCAGGACTGATGCTTCGTGATTCATATGGTATCATAATGTCTCATGACATCCTGAATGAAGAAGGCAACAATAAATCGATGCTTGCGTGCCTAGGTTGTTCAACGTTGTCGGTGGTGGATGTGGGTCCCTGCCGGCTCTTGAACGCGTGGGGTGTAGCAGACATGCTCCAAAATTCGCCCAGTGCTGTTTATCACTCGGTGATTAAGCAGGACGACCTGAGAAAGATCGCAAAAGCTTGACAACATGCGCTGTCGATTGAACGAGCATGGAGGTCGGGTGAAGAACATATGCGCCTATTGCCAAACTAGCTCAAGCTACCAACCAAATCGTAACCATCTCCGAAACTGAAGTGATGTGAATGAGTTGACTGCTAAAATGCCTACCTCTGAAAGAAGACAGGTTATATGCAAATCGACGCGATGCTGTGTAGCGGGCAGTAGGGAAGCAACACAAACTGATGTAGAGTCTCTATTGTAGTATTCCTCGTTACTTGGCTCTCTATTCCTGCCTTCATTCTCGCTTATTGGTATATAATATACTACTGTAGTGGCTAACTCGTTCAGTATCTGGTCTGTACTTTTCAAGCTCCCGCGTGCCCATATTTTTCTTGAATGATAGCTGAAGACATAGCCTTTTCTCCTTGAGTCTCTAACTCAGCAGAGAATTCGTTACTTGAGCTCCCTCATATACGTTAGACCGTGAGTTGTCGACCATCACACGTAGGGAACTGTCTATGATTAGCAGATTCACGAAACAGAATTATGTTTTCAAATAATGTAATTTAATGTTATTTTCACTTCGTCAGATTTTCGCTTTAGGGTTGTTCCTTTAAGTATTTCGATTCCACCTTAGTGATGTGGTTTCTGAAGTCTTGTAAGAAGGAATCTGGTATAACCTGGAGCTTTGTAGCCGCAGACAGGCGACCATAAGATCAGTTTTCGTTGTTTTGCGCCTTAATCTTAATATTTTCGCAATCCGAGATGAACAAGACACTGACTCATCTGCTTCACGCCACTCGATACTAGTTGACTAACATAAAGGGTAATACTAATGGTGTGCTGTTTTGCGCCAGTGGTTGATGACTCGAGAACAGAAGCAGCAGGCCCAAACCAACAATTCTGTTCTCAGTATTCTGAGATACCGTTCTCACGTGAACAATTGAGTCTTATCTCCTGCTAACTATTGCTAGACACTCCTGCAAGGGCAAACTCTCCGCATAGCAACTAGCGTAGTTAAGACGGTTTCTACAGCCACAGAAAGACTGGCAAGATGAGGAATGCAGAACTATACAGTAGTTTGCAGCCCAAATGTTGTCAACTCTGGGAGAAAATTTGTTTGTATCCGATTGTCAACAGAAGAAGAGAAAAATGTGAGACAGGATTGTATATCAAGGAACAGAGTTTGTTGGGTTGTGATGTGCATCCACATTCGTGAATCCTTCTTGAGGAAAGCACTTAATTCATTGGTGAGGTAAAATGAGAGTATTGGCCCGAAGCAAACTCCGTTTGGCTATGGACTTGATGAAGATATGGTGTGGTCTAACAAAGGTAAAAAGATAATTTCAATTTCCTGTGATTACCAGGAGTTTTGGTGACATGTGTCTGTTTCCTTTTCTGTAACTTGAACCGTCCCCTTACGTGATGAACTTGTTAAAGTCATTGTACCTAAGATATGTTGCTCTCTAATTTTGAAGCAACATTTTTATTTGTTGGCCGGTATCAGACTAACGAATAATCTTATGTTAACCGAGATGGCAACAGATTATTTGAGTTTTTTGGATCCACCCCTAGTCTGATGAAGAAGGGAAATTTGTTTTGTGTCATGCTTTTATTGTTCTCTGTGAGAGCATCATTTTTGCAGTCATCCGTTGTTTAAAATCCTTTAATTGACCTCCCTGCACTAGGCTAATGGAGATTTGGCTCATACTTCGGAAAGTGAGCCAAATTTAAAAGGAGGGGTAGCTTAATTTTACCTTGTGGACTAAATCGCCATCAGTGATCCAAAGGTCGAAAGGTATGTTCATTTGTGCAAATATGTTTTGTCTAATCACATCCAGCAAATTTCTAAACTGCGAATTCGACCATGAATAACTATTCCTACACTTTTCACAGGGTGATACTGTTGTGTGTTTCTTTCAGCCATTCCAACGTAAATTTTACGTCGCCTCATTGGCGGCTGCTGTAAATCCCTGGCTAGCCACACAAGAAAATCGGAAACAGTGCTTAAAGGTATGGCAATAAATTTGTTTAGCTCTTTCGTATTGTTATTGTTTCTCAACCTTTCTGTTTTTTTTCATAGGTTTTGGAATCTGTGGCTTGAAAGACAAATACTGCCTGAATCTATTGTTCGCTCCACATATAAGAGAACTTGATTCACATACTATCGCTTATAGTTCCCTGCTTGACCTCTCCATTCTCAGCGCTTCGCTGGCGACACAGAAGAAGAGGTCGTTGGGCATAGATCCTCTAAGAGATATGAGTGGAAACATGCTGGTGGATGAATAGAGAAGGAGATTTGGGTCTTTTGAATTCTATCATCTTGTATCCTTGTCCTCTGGACTTCGTTCAAACCTAATTCATCTTTGCGTCAGTAATTCAACTCTCCAGCTCCCCTGATTTTTCATGCCCAGATGGAGGGGATTTTGAGTCTGTCACCCCTGAACATGAGTCCAGGAATCTTGAAAGAAAATGTCTGTCCTCTACACCAGGTGAACAGGCATATCACTTATAACGGGTAAACAGATAACGGTTAAACGGGAAACGGGAAAACGGAAAAACGGAAAAACAGTAACGGGGAAACGGGTAAGCGGAAAAACGGGAAATGCGGGTAACGGAAAACGGAAAAACGGATAACGGGAAAACGGAAACGGGTACACGGAATAACGGGAAGACGATAACGGAAAACGGATAATCGGGAATCGGAAAAAACGGGTAAACGGGAGACGGGAAACGGGGAACGGGAAACGCCGTTTAGGGTTTAGGTTTAGGGTTAGGGTTTAGGGTTTTAGGGTTTAGGGTTAGGGTTTAGGGTTTAGGGTTTTAGGGTTTAGGGTTTTAGGGTTTAGGGTTTAGGGTTAGGGGTTTCTAAGGGTTTTAGGGTTTAGGGTTTAGGGTTAGGTTTAGGGTTTAGCGGTTTAGGGTTTAAGGGTTTAGGGTTAGGGTTAGGGTTTAGGGTTAGGGTCTTAGGTTTAGGGTTTAGGGTTTAGGGTTTTAGGGTTAGGGTTTAGGGTTTAGGGTTTAGGGTTTTAGGTTTAGGGTTTAGGGGTTAGGTTTAGGGTTTTAGGGTTTAGGTTTAGGGTTTAGGGTGTTAGGGTTTAGGGTTTAGGGTTTAGGGTTATGGGTTAAGGTTTAGGGTTTAAGGGTTGGGGGTTTAGGGTTTAAGGGTTTAGGGTTTAGGGTTTAGGGTTTAGGGTTTGAGGGTTTAGGGTTTAGGGTTTAGGGTTTAGGTTTAGGCTTTAAGGGTCTTAGGGTTTAGGGTTTAGGGTTTAAGGTTTAGGGTTTAGGGTTTAGGGTTTAGGGTTTTAGGGTTAGCAGGTTTGGGTTTAGGGGTTTTAGGGTTTAGGGTTTAGGGTT